>JAODAL010028020.1:0-54002 GCA_025379985.1 Phyllomedusa bahiana | reverse complement strand
ACTACATTTTCACCATAAGTTTTTGCTTCCAAGTTTTTTTTTTCCTATTTTCCTCCTCTATAACCTAAGTGTATTTTATGGTCTAGTCTGAAAAATATGGTATATATTAAATCAATTTTTATTTTGTAACTATGTGTGATTTCATTACCATTGTCTACCTATAGTCTATAGTGGGCCCCGTCCATTTATTATCTTATAATTATTTTCTCTCAATATTTGTAAGAGAGAAAATATAAATTTAATAATTGGAAAACCGGTAATTTCAATGCGTGGATACCTGCCCGAGCAAGATACTTGCAGCATAACCACCATATATCTCAAGGACCACCAGAGGACTGAAAATCATATTCCCCAAATAGTTTTACCAAAGTCATACACTTAACCAGGTGAGCAATTTTATTTATTTGCTCTTTAATTTCTGGTGTGTGCTCCAGAGTACTATATATTTATTTTTTTCTTGCACTGTGTTAGAAAGCCTGGTAAATACATAAATTATGTTCTTAAATTAATGATGCTATGTATTTTGATATAACGTGATGCAGTAGAAGAATTATCACCATTGTATGGCACCCAGTATATAATATAAGAGAGTGCAGTTGCATTCTAATCATAGAGAAAAGCATAGACAGAAATGAAGAAAGCAAGAGGCAGAGTGCAAGATGCATGTGCAGTCATCTGCGGTAATGTACAGTGGTTGTAGGGTGGGGGGGTCCAAGTCAACCCACGGTGGTTCCCAACCCCCATCCAACACCCCCCATTTTTCATTAACTTTAAACCCCAGGAATCTTTCCTCTGACCTCCCAGCAATATTCTGTGATATTTCTGGGATCCAGGAATATATTGGTGGTACCATCACTTGGGGTATAATCGTTTTCACGTACCCATTTATTTTTGAGGGTTTTCGTGTAATACAGGGTAGACAGGGCTTTAAGCCAGGGGCCTTTTAAAAGCTATTTATTCTGAGAAGAGATAAACAATGAAACGCCTCTTTGTTAGAATTTCCAAATAGTAGTTTGTGAAAAACTACGGTGGTTCAACATTGGTTGCCCAAAATTTTTTTAAAAAAATTGTTAAAATTGGTTCAAGACATTCTGAACCCATCCAAGTTTTTTCTATGATAGCAAAATATTGGTGCAAAAAGATTAAGGGCGACATGTATGTGCGGGGCTGCACCAGTAGTCTGGCGTCCTTTCAGCCCAATAACTGTCGCAGCCCTGTTCTCTAGGTTTATAATCAGACGCACTTCAAAATTAGGGACCCGAGGCACTTTGTAATGTGCATGAGATCGGGGGTGAGGGGGGGCCCGTCTGGAGGCGTGTAGCACCACAACCTTATGATTCTACACATTTATGACAGGAGGACGGCAAAACTGGCCGCATTACTGCTGGAACAGCCAGCCCAAGTTAAAGTGGTTTACCTGAGCCTGATTTGTCGTTTTTGAGCTAGAAAGCGCTAAATCTATGACCCACAGCAGAAGAGGTTCATAAATTTAGGCACATTCTACGTTACTATTGCACACCAAAAAAATGTCATCTGGGCGGCAAAATACATATGTCGCCCTAAGTGCTTAATTTATGGGAATATAGTGGTACAGAATTTGTATAATGTTCTTCTCCAAAGAACACAAGGAGAAAAGGGAAAAAATGAGGAGGAGAGGAGGAAAATAGCATGGGAGAGGCTTCAAAATACCACTCAGTAGATAAGAGTCCAATTTGGCTGGAGACTTACACAGGAAGATTCAGATGTTAGAATAAAGCCAGACGAGTATGGATCATTCAAGCTTCAGTTTCTACTGGAGGAGAGTAGTAAGGAGATCCCGAAGTTACCCTGTGTTGAATGACTTTTAGTTGTAATCAATCCATCCAATAGCGAGAATCCAAGTCGGTGCTGATGTAGCGTGAGGAACTTTCTGTAAGTTGTCTTGGTTTCTGGCTCCATTATGTCCTTGAAATATATGAGACTGGGAGTTTTTGCCTTGAATGTTGCGATGTTTTGGGCAGGGGCGTCACTAGGCAGTTTTAAAAACTGCCTATGCCCCGAATCTTGGCAGGCTTCAGGCCGCTGCCGTGGGCCTGGAGCACCAGGGCTGCTCCTAGGTGCGGGAACCGCCTACTGATCTCTCTGACTGATCTTACAACGGCTGTGCAGTCAGAGTCATAGAGAAGGCAGGATGGATCGTTACCCTTCTGCCTTCTCCCCCGTATGTACAGTGCTCAGTGAGCACTGTACATACACATCAGCGTCCAGAGGCTTGTGACGCATGGCTTACATCACCCCCTTCAACGCTGAACTATCTTAGTCCAGGCAACCTTTGCCGGCCTAGGAGATCCTGGGCCCCGCGTGACGGCACGCCGCTTACACTGTTCTCAAGCTACAGGACCTGGATGCGCGAACCGTGGTGAGGGGAGTAGGTTTTTGTTTTTATTTTCATTAGGTGGGGCAGTAACCTGGCTAAAGGGGGCATATTATTTGCTAAAGGGGGCATATTACTGGCTAAAGGTTGCAGTAATCTGGCTAAGGGGGGAAGTAATTCTGCAAATTCTATATGAACAGAGGATTTAAATCATTATATCACTGCAAATTAATAATTCCCTGTAAAAACATTACTTTGTACTAAACTATCTAAAATTATACAATCTAGACCCCCTATAAATTACCAACTACAAACCTAAATGATACAGCATCTGTGTACTATCCAGTCAGTGGATAATCGCCCCTATAAAGTGGGTGTCACTGGTCTGTCCGCTTTATGACAGAAAATATCACTAAACTACGTGTATAAACACCTTAAATCCCAGCTACTCTCCGACTCGTTACTCGTATCAATTTTTAGGGTTACATCAGGATTCAAAAAGACTCTCGCTGTTGAAAAAGAGTACGCAATTATACACGCAAATACAAACTGTCCTTGAATAAAAATACCTCCTATTTAATTCAATAAGGGAGACTGATACTTACTTAGATGCCTGTCAGGTATAAAAAGAAACTCCCGCGAGCTCCTTTGGAATGCTGCACCCAGGATAAAGGGATACAGGAGCAAATCGTCTCTGCTTCCCTTAAATGCCTCCAATGTCCCCTCAAATGTAATTAACCGATAAGCCCCTACCACTTTTCGAATTGGTATATTCTACTTTATACCTATTGGCCGGGTATCCTTTACAGTTGGTTTACCCGGCGTTCCGGAAAATAAGAACATGCGCATGTCCTAATAGAAAAAGCAACGTCAAATCCGGTTAGTGCCGCCGGAATGACACTGCGCATGTTGCTGGAGAGCCGACCCCAGACCATGGCGGCGCCCGCGGTTCTAAAAACTTCACTGCGTCATGTCTGGAAAGAAGATACATTTCACTTCCGGTAGCGCTGCCCCGGGATCTCACTGTAAATTAAACAGCCCAGCTCTACCTCTGCGCTGGAGCTCAAAATACTTGCCTGACCAAATACACGCCACAACGGAAGCAACCAGATAACCCAAGGCGAGTGCAACTCTTCCCGACGCCACCCCCATATACTCACTTTTTATTGATAGCAAACGATGTAACGGGACGTCTCGCCTTAGTTCACAAAATTTCCCAGATCAATTACCATACAACCGACATTGTATAGTTAATAAGGGCTTAATACAGGGCCAAAAACATTTCGGTAACAACGTTCCACGTGTCCTCGCGACCTTGAATTATCAGACTGAAGGTAATCAATGAATAGTAATAGAAATAAATATAATAAGGTGCTGCATTACATAACCAATGGCAGATCTGACCAGTCAATATGGTTCCACTATGAGAGTGTGCGAACAAGTACAGTGCAGAGTGTACAGGCCCAAAGCAGAGTCTATTCAATAAAGCATAAACCAAATTTGCAAAGTCTCATTAAGGCCCTTTTGGATAAACAGAAACCATACGGTAAATCCATGGGCCTCTTTGCATAGAATACGACTATCCCATTCCCCTCCTCTGGGGGAAGGTCCCCCTACGACCTCTAAAGATCAAAAAACGCAGAGATTCCCATTCACCATTATGAAATGTTCCCACACAAGTCAGGCTACTGGCGTGTCCTCTCCTATTTCGTATATCCCCCAGATGTTCTCACCCACCATTCTTTTGACTATTCTCTTGTTTTTTCCAATATAGTTAAGTGGGCAGAGGCAAAACACATTTAAACTACACCTTCTGTCCTACAGTTGGCAAAATCACGAATGAAAAAATAATTGGTTTTCCATTAGAGGCACTGTGAAGGATTTAGTTTTGTAATATATATGGGCACGGCTACACATCTCTGCCCGCATTTACAACATACCATCGGTCTCCTTTCCAGCCATGTGCCTTGAAGGGGTGTTTGATGTATAATGACTATGGATCAGTCATCCTTGATAAGATCTATACCCCTCCCGATAGTTATCAGAGGGGTTGAAGGAAGATATTCCTTTAGATCCTGATCCAACATTAGAATCCCCAGTATTTTCTTAAGGAAATTACACACTTTCTATATTATTCCTGTCGTCAAAAGTGTGCAACTATACGTGCTTATTGGTTGTCTTTAATTTTCTTGGGTTTTACCTTGTAGCAAAGGTTTGTCCTATTACTGTTTTTGTGCATGCCTAAAATCGATTCAAGACTTTTTGAGTGGATAATTCCTCAATTAAGAAATCTCTCTCTAAATACCTGACTTCTCCTAAAGTCCTCATCTCTAGAGCATTCCTCTTAACTCTCAGGAAGTTGACCCTTCGGTAATCCTCACCTACATGGCAAATGGATGGTAACTTTTCCCAGTGGTACAGGCCTGTTAGTTGCCTGTGATGTTTCCTATACATAAACTGTAATTATAAGGATACCATTTTGAATCTTTAATGATAAGGACATTCCAAGAGGTTAAGCATCTTTCCTGCATTTCAAATGTTAAATGCATACCGATTTTATTTTTTGTTTAGATGTTTAACAAACCCTCAAAGTTACAAACCTTGTGCCTTCCCATAGATGATTGATGTCATCAATGTACCTCCCCAGAATAAAATCTGGGGTGGGCCCATTTAATTTGGAAATCATCCCCAGGTGAGATACCAAGGTGGGCCTCCCACCCAGCCAGTAACAAGATATGCATATGCGGGAGCGGCAAGGAGGGCTCCCCAATGCGGTGCCGCCTAAGCTGGTGGAAGGTCTTGTGAGAGAGCGCGCGACGCTCGAGCGCGCGACGAAGAGCGCGCTCGAGAGCGAGACATCGCGCCGAACATTTTTTTTCTGTGTTGTGATGGGGGGGGGGGGGGGGGAGGGGGGGGTGGGCGGGGGAGGCGAGTAAAAATTCAAGTAATTTTTATGACAAAAGCATTGTGAGCCTGGCTATTCTATACTTTCTTGTGGACAAAAAATATTCTAACTGCCCGGATATTACCGTTTTCAAGTTAGGATTAACTCCCTATATAAGCATTCAACGTCTATAGAGCCCAATAGTACTTCTTTGCTAACCTGTAATCCCACCAATCTACGCAAAAGATCATAATGTTCTCTTATGATAAGATGGCAGTGTGGTTACAAAATCCGCCAGATGTTATCCTATAATAGATCCCCACATTTTGCGTTATTGATCCTAACACCCCAGACTATTGGTCTGCCTTTTAGAGTCGGGGTATCTAACCCTATGGATCTAGGAATACGAGTGAATATAGTATTTGGGGATTAGAGGCATCAAGAATTTTTAACATTCTGTGTTTGATATCAGCCTGTCTCTACGCCCTCCACAGTATCCTTCTAGTTCCATAATAAAGGTTGTTGTTGATCTGAGGTAAAATAATATAATGCCTTTTGTCCTAGAGAAGATCGTTACACATTTGTTTATAACCATATCATGAAATTAATATAACTATATTTCCCCCATTATAACGGAGGGTTTGACTGATTATAGACTAATCCCGTTCCATTGCTGACAATGCTTCTAATTCATCTCTACTGAGATTATTATTAAAAGGTAACCTCTGTTCACCCAGATCACGTAGTTATTCATATATTGAGACTATTAGCAAAAATAAATCAATTTCACGAGTATCCAACTGACTCAGGGGGCATTCTCCTACTTTTATTGAGTATCAATTTAGTATTTGTCCCTCTCTCATTTCTTCCTCCTCCAAAAGGGACACCAAAGAACGTTACCCACTAAATCCTGTGTCCGTAATCACCCAATTGCTGTCATTCATATCTTCTTTTGCTTTTAAAAAATTTAATTCCACATTGAGCTTACCGCACAAATAATGTAAATCTTTTAGTCCATGCAAAATCAACTAAGACCATGGTGTTGTGTGCACAAAAGTCCAGCCCCTGCTGTAGAAATCTGTAGTTATCTTTTTTACTCCAGTTGCCCCTATCTGTGAGGTGATTATCATTGATGTTGATCTGATATCAATGTTTCTGACCGGTGTCTCAGGGGCCGACGCGGACCTCTCCAACCCACTTACAAAATGGGGGTGTTATTGGAGTTTTGCCATAGGATTGAGGGAGCAATAAATAATCCATATGTACTACCCCATTATCCTCCTGAGTATCTGTCTGGCCCCATTTTCGTATTCTAGTTCCCTCCTTATTCATCCCCTAGATCTTGTAGCTGTTTGGGAATTGGTATCTCTGAAGATTCCTGCGATCAGATGAAATACTTCTCTGGTGGTAGAGGGATTAATTTTAGAAAATTAAATGGCTTCTCCCTATCCTTAAATTCTTTAAGGTCCCTTAGATATTTTTGCGTTTCCTCCGTACCTTCAGTCCTGTCTGATATTTTTCTATAGAATTAAGTAGGCTTTTGTTCTCTCCTAGTAAAGTCAGGGTCCCCGTCTATAGTTTTATGCTTGTCTATCAATTTTATTAGAGTGGAGGGAAGTCCTTTCTAGTGATTTATTTTCCTCCGTTTATAGGATTTTCATAGTCGTTACAGCACTATTATGAGATTCTGTTATCCCCCACTTAGCCCAAATCATCTCCGCCAACAGGATCAGACTGTGAACTCATGGCAGGTGTTATGAAGATTACTAAGTTACACAAGTATAATACGTGAATCAATAAATGCACTAAGTTTGTGCTTCCCACCAATATTTTTAATATTGGCTCGGTTAAGCATATATATAGTTTGTTTTTGAATACCACTCTTTAAATATCTGAATATCACTCATGATCTGACTCCAGCCTTCAACTGTCTGAAAACACCGCTCTTGCCCAGTTTCGCATTTCACTTTATATCCACGATGGCCAATTAACAAACTGGCCATAATATTAAGAAATTCTGCAAATTCCTATATGAAACAGAGATTTTCTGTTAAACCACACTGCCATCTTACATAAGAGACACTTCTGATCTATTGCCGTAGATTGGACGGTGAATACAGTTAGCAAAAGAAGTTAACTAATGGGCTCTAAAGACTAGAAAGCTTATATAGTAATATCCCACATGAAAACGGTATTCCTCAGTTAGAAAATATTTTTTCCACAAGACGAATAGAATTCCATGCACACAATGCTTTCTTTACATCAATATTAACTTGACTTTTTTGCTAAGACATAATTATTTTTGTCTTTTTGCAACAAGACCTATCCAACCACTCAGGGGTACCTCATGGCGCAATGGGGAGCCCTTGCGCACCCGCAATATTCAAAAACTGTATCCTGGCTGGTGGGAAGGCCACCTTGGTTAATCAGCCAACCTGGTTATGACATCAATGGCCCCCCAATTTTATTCTGTGGGTAAGGTTACATTGATGACATCATCATCCTATGGGGACGCCCAAGGTGTTCACTTTAGGAGTTTGTTACACAACATAACAAAAATTACAAAATCATGTATGCATTTCACATTTGAAATGCAGGAAAGATGCTTACCCTTTGGATTACCTAACAATAAAGATTCAAATGGTATATCCATACAATATGTATAGTAAACCAACAGCAACCTAACAGCCGTTACACTGGGAAAGTTAACCATCCAATTGCATGTAGGATGAGGAATACCGAAGGTCAATTTCTGTAGAGTTAAGAAGAGGAATTGCTCTAGAGATTAGAACTTAGGAAGAACAAGTCAGGTATTTTACAAGATATATTACTTAATCGAGGATATCCCTCCAAAAGTCCTTGAATCAACTTTTAGGCAGCACAAAAACAGAAATAGACCACTTAGTGCTATACGGTTAAAACCCCAGAAAATAAAGACAACAATAAGTCACAATAGTATGCAACTTTTGACGACAGAAATTTAGAAGTTGGTGTAATATCCTTAAAAATACTTGGGGAATTCTAATGTTGGATACAGGATCAAAGAATATCTTCCCTTCAAACCCCTCTGATAACCTATCGGAGGGTAGAATCATCAGGATTGACTGATCCATATCATTATACAGTCAACACCACTCAAGGTCATCGTGCTGGAAAGGAGACCCGTATCTAGAATGATTTAAATGCGGGCAGAGATGTTAGCCTGCCACATTTATATTACAAACTAAATCCTTCACAAGTGCCTCTAGATGGAAAACAATTTTTCATTCGTGATTTTTGCCAACTGTAGGACATAATGTAGTAGTTTTACATGTGTATATGCCCCTGCCCACTAACTATATTGGAAAAACAAGTGGAGAATATTCAAAAGAATGGTTGGAGAACATCTGGGGAATATACGAAATTAGGAAGACACGCCAGTAGCCCGACATGTGTGGAACATCAAAAATGGTGGAATGTGAATCTCTGGCGTTATTTTGATCAAAGATGTGCTTTAGGACCATCCCCCAGATAGGTGGAATGGGATACCGCAACGAATTCTATGCAAAGAGGCCCAATGGATTTACCGTATGGATTTCTGTTCATCCAAAGGGCCTTAATGAGACTTTGCAATTTGTGTTTGCGTTTATTGAATAGACTCTCTGCTTTGGGCCTGTTCACTCTGCTCTGTCTTGTTCGCACTCTCCATATAGGAACCAATATTGTACTGTTCAGATCTTACCATTGGATAAGTATCAGCACCATATTAAAATTATTTTCCATTAGATTCTAGATTACCTACAGTCTGGATAATTTCCAAGTCAGCTGAGGACAGTTAACGTTGTAACCCCCCGAAATAATTTGGCCACTGTATTAAGCCCTTATAACCTATACATGTCGGTTGTATGAGTAATTGCTCTGTAAATATGTGAGAACTATAGGCGAGACGTCCCAGTTACAATCGTTTGCTATCATATACAATGATAGTATATGGGGGTGGCCGTCGGGATCGAGTGCACTCGCCATGGTTTAACTGTGCTGGCCTTTGTGTCGTGTATTTGGTCAGGCCACTATTTTGAGCTCCAGCGCAGTAGTCGATCTGTGCTTATTAACATGTACAGTGACGATCCCTGCAGCGCTAATACCCGAAAGTGACATGACTCTTCATTCCAGACATTCGCAGTGAAGTATTTTAGAACGCCGGGCGCCGCAAGGATCTGGGTGCGGCTCTCAGACATGGGCCAGTGTCCATACCCAGCGTCACTAACCTGGAAATGACTTGCTTTAACATCATCCGGGACATGCGCATTCTAATATCCGGAACGCTCGGGTAAACCAACCTTTTAAAGGAACCCGGCAATAGGTATATAAAGTAGAATATACCAATTCGAAAATGTAGAGGCTTATCTGTTATACATTTGATGGCCATTGGAGTCATTTAAGGAAGCAGAGACCGATTTGGCTCAGTATCCCTCTTATCCTGGGTGCCAGCATTACAACGTGCGCTGCGGTAATTATCATTCTTATACGACAGCATCTAAGCTAAGTATTCAGTCTCCCTATTGAATTTAAATAGGAAGTAAATTGTATTCAAGACATGTTGTATATGCGTTGTATATAGCAGTACTCTTTTTCCACAGCAAGAGAGAGTTTTTATGAATCCCCGTGATGAACCCTAAAAATTGTACGGGGGAAACGCGGTCGTGATAGCGGGAATAAGTTGATAATACACGGTAGTAGGTGATATTATCTGTCATAAAAAGCCGGAGCCGTCCTTTATCGGGTGCGATTACAACCACTGACGGATAGAACACAGTAAGCAGGTCTTCGATTTAGGTATTAGTGGTAATTTATTAGGGGTCTAGATGTGTATAATTTTAGATTTTAGTAAAAGTTATTTTTTAACAGGGCTTATAATTTGCAGTGATATACGGGGGGAAGTAACCTGGCTAAACGGGGCATATTACTGTCTTAAGGGGGCAGTAACCTTGCTAAGGGGGCAGTATTATACTTGGCTAAGGGGGCAGATAACCTGGCTAATAGGGGGCAAATATTACTTTCAAAGGGGGCATAATTTTTGCTAAGGGCATAAACTTTGGCTAAAAGGGCATATTACTGACTAAGGTGCAGTAACCAGTCTAAAGGGTGGCCATATTAATTTGTCTAAAGGGGCTATATTTACTGGCGTTAATGGGGCAGTAACCCCTGGCTAAAGGGGCGTATTACTTGACCTAAATGGGGGCAGTAAACCTGAGCTAAAGGTGGCATAAGTATTTGAGCTAAAGGGGGCATAATATACTGGCTAACAGTTGCAAGTAAACTGTCTAAGGGGGGCATAGCCCTGGCCTAAAGGGGGCATAGTTATTGTCTTAAAGGGGCCAGTAACCTGGCTAAGGGCATATTAACTGGCTAAGGGGCAGTAAACCTGCTATAGGGCATATTACTTGCTAAGGGGGCTAATACTGGCTAAAATAGGGGGCAGTAACCTACCAGGCTAAATGGGCATATTATCTGGCTAAAGGGGGCATATAACTGGCCTTAAAGGGGGCAGTAACCTTGCTAAAGGTGGGCATATCAACTTGCTAAAGGGGCAATAATTACTGGACTAAGAGTGGTGGCAGTAACCTGGCTAAGAGGGCAGTATCCTGGCTAAAGGGGGGCTTATTTTTTGCTAAAGGGGGCATATTACTTGCTAAAGGGGGTATATTACTTGCTAAGGGGGCAGTAACCTTGCTTAAACGGGCATATTAACTTGCTAAAGGGGCATATTACATATAGCTAAAGGGGGGGCATTAACCTAGCTAAGGTGGCTAATAACTGGCAAAGGGATATTACTGGCTAAAGGGGGCAGTAACCTGGCTAAAGGGGGCATATTACTTGCTAAAGGGGCAAAGTACTGGCTAAAAGGGCAGTAACCTTTGCTAAGAGGGCATATTACGGCTAAAGGGGCATATTACAGAGGCTAAAGGGGGCAGTAACCTGGCTAAAGGTGGGCATATTACAGTGCTTAAAAGGGCATATAAACTGTCTAGAAGGAGGGTCAGTAACCTGGTAAGGGAGGGCTTATTTTTTCTAAACTGGTGGGCATAATACTTGCTAAAAGGGGTCGAAATTAACTTGCAAATAGGGGGCAGTAACCTAGCGTAAATGGCATAATACCTGGCTAATTGGGGCATATAACTCTAAAGGGGGCATGTAACCTGCTAAAGGGGTGCATATTACTGGCTAAAGAGGGGACTAGTTACTCTGGCTACAGTGGGGGCAAATAACCTGATCCAGTGGGGCTAAATAACTGGATACAGGGGGCTACTACCTGGCTACAGGTGGTAGTAACCTAGCTATAAGGGCTAATTACCAGGCTAGAGGGGACAGCTACCTGGTTAAAGGGGGCAACTACTTGGTTAAAGGGGCTAATACTTGACCACAAGGGGCAATTACCTGGCTACACTGGGCAACTGCCTGGCTACAGGGGTCTTCTACCTGGCTACAGTGGGCTACTACCTGGCTACAGGGGGCAAATATTTACCTAGAGGGGGCCTATAACTACCTACAGGGGCCTATTTAACTGTCATGATAGGGATCTAATTATTACTTCTACTTAATTCTAATCTGAGTCCAAAATAACTCCTTTCTCTTAATAGGGGACCGAGAGACCTACCTATTATCGGGGACCTATAAATTTACCTACCCAAATGGGGGGAGCACTAAGACACCTAATCCTAATTGAGAGACTAGCTACCTAGTTATGGGGGTGGTACCAACAAACTTCTCAGGAAATTTCATTACTTCCTAAATTGGTTTACCAAAACAAGACTAAGAACTTGGTGCACAAATGGGAGCCCATTGCTGTTTGGGGCACAAGGGGGTAATTGTTACCAATTTGTGTGGCAGTAAATTGAAGAGTTTGTATAGAGATGGAATTGGTAATAAAGAAGAATGCTGATAAAGTTAGTAGTCTAAAGTGTTGTTTGTTTTGTAAATTCTACAGTGAATATTCGAGGGCCAGGAAAGTCCATCATGGCCGGTAATGAGAAAGAGAGAAAGATGAGTATAACTCTTCAGAGGCATTTCCTGTTAAGGTCACATTAATGTAACTATCAGTGTAATCACTTATATTTCTGCAGAGCGTCTACATACAACTAGTATATACCACTATATGTCTTCAGAGCCTGTGTACAGCTGATAGCTACATGTGGTGGTCACGTTTGGAGTTTTATTTGATCCTTAGGTAGTAATAGTTTTGGGTCTTGGTTTTGTAGGAAATTTATTTGGGTAACAATCATTTGTCTGGTATATTTGCTCCATGTATAGGTCTATTATTTGGTGACTTATCTATAAGGTATTACACTGTCATACGTTGGTGAGCGCTTTTGAAAAATGCGAAATTTGTCATAGCTGATTTTCATATACAGGTGGACTGAAGGAGTTAATGGACAGGAACTATGATGGAATATGCAGAAAAATTGTGACTAGGAACGAGAAGAGTTTTTTTTCTCTGTAAAATACATGCCCAGGTTTCACAAGTGGCGTGAAAAATGTCGCGTGAACACACCCTACCCTGAGCCAACAACTTTAATAACACAGAGGCCAGAGCCCCCGGAATGTTTCTTGGTATCCTGCAACACACCCCTAGTTTTCGTGCATGTAGGCCCTTGTGTCAAGCTGCAGGCGAATAAAGCACTTAATAAAGTACAAAGAAAGCATTTATTCTTTTTCATAATCTTTATGTGTGCCGTGGATCTCTACCCCAAGTTTTTTTCTATAGTCCTAACCCTAAACCTTACCATAACACTAACTCTAAAATGAGGGTTATGTATTTTAGACCTCTTTAGAGTTAATTTACCTCTCAGCGGCACTCCCATGTTCTCCAGCAGCGTTGCACTGTTGTGACGTCTGCTCTGATGTTCAGTGTAATATGCTCTGGGACTGAAAGTGATGTTGGAGCAGAAGGGACATTGGAGCAACTATGCTGCTGGACCCAGAATCCCTAAAATCCCTAACCTTTATCCCAAGTTAGGATTAGAATTATGGTTAGAAATTTTTTGGGGGAACAATTTATGTCAAAATTCAGCTCCAGACAACCTAAATTGGCTTTGACTCTAATAGAATTTTACTTGGACTGAATCCAAAATGCAACACTATCTTAAAGGGTATCTGAAAATGGCTAGAAGAGAAAATAGCTTGACGGAGGGTGAAGACGGCAGCATAGCTTGATCCGAGATAAGAGGGGAGGTCAGTATAATTTTTTTTCATTTTACTAGGCCACCAGAACCCTAAAAAAATGTAAAAGTTGGTAACTCCATTAAGTTCTGTATATAGCAGTATGCAGTAAACTCCCTCTGGTGACAGATATAGGCATCTATTATATTATCTTTTAAATCTACTGTATGTTCACATAGAGGATTTAGAGCTCTGTACCCCACAAAATGAGATTTTCTATAACTAAATAGAAATATTAAGGGAAACATGTATGAAAACTGTCTTGGTCTAAGACTTTCTTTGCTACCCATAACAACCAGTCAGAGCTCCCCTTTTATTTCACATAGTGCTCTTAAAAAAAATGAAAGCTGTGCTCTGATTGGTTGCTGTGGGCAACAAAGAAAGTGTTAGGGCCAAATGTATGAAACTGTTTAGCTCTAAAATTCACTCTTTTGCCCATAGTAACCTATGGGCAAAAAAGTGAGTTTTAGACCTAAAGAGGTTCATACATGTAGACAGTTTTCATACATTTGTCGCTAAGCTCTTCTATGAGTAGAGTTTTAGGAAATGAATTAGCCCAGAATTTTTTTTTAGATATAAGAAACCAAAAAGGCTTTAAAGGGTGGAAATTCCCTTTAAGGTCATAGTGATAATCAGGTCAATTTAGAATTGGTATTTTATCATATCTTTCTAATGCTCTTTTACATTATCTAGTGGAGGTCTTGCTCTGAAGAATGTGGTTTCTTAAGTAAAGTGATATGCAGAAGCTAAACTATATTGCTGACCTACAACTTTCATTAACAGCTATTTCTTTCTTTTCAGTGTCCCTTGAAAGACATGTCTTGTAGAATCTTCGAAGGTAATTATCATCACATTCATCTTCTAAGAAACTTAAACCACATCCAGTTTGGTTAAAAAACATAACTTTTAACTGTCTGTTAAAAAATGTGTAGTATGTATGTGACTGTCTCCTTGTCTCAGCAGGTGCCGGATCACACGGATCTTTTTCTTTGCTCTCTTAAAAAGGCCAGCTTGGATCACAGGAATCCAAAGACTGCCCTTCAAGTGACCTGTAATAAAACTATGAAGATATGTTTAGTTTGCTGTGAATAAACAAAATGCATATGACATTTATGGAAAGGGTAAACGGCCAGTTGATGTGTTTTATGCCTAATGGCTCTGAAGGAAGTTTGTGCAGCAACTGAACTTTTATAATGATCACATAGCCATGCGGGGATGGTGTTCTCATGTTGTTACTGTCATATGGGATAATTGACTGTTGTAGAATAAAGTATCTAATCTGTGGGCAAACAATCTGAAATATTTAAAAAATAGGACTAGAGATTCAAAAGCTTTCAAAAACTTTATGGAGCTTTTACATGGGATGGATACATTGTGGATTTTCTGCAGTGGATTAATATATAAGAAATCATTAGCCTACTATGGTGCCAGCAATGTAAATGAGATTTTAAAAATTTCTCACCCCTTGCATTACCCAAAGTTAAATCGCTTGCAGGGCAGATTTTAAATCTGTAGTACATTAATTTATTTTGCAGATGAGCTGAGGGTTTAGCACAATTATCCATATGGATCCCAATGGGAAACTCAAAATCTAAAGCAAATCCTAGCTATTTTGCTACAGAAAACAAAATGAGGTTTTAAAGTACATTAAACCACATTCACTATTGTAATTGCACCAGAAAAGTGTTATAAAATGGGGACAAAAAAGGGCCCCATTTGAAAAGGCAGCATGTGAGGTTGTGCGAACATTTTTATGGACTTTAAACACTTTTTGTAAACACTCCACAAAGGGTACATGGCTAAATTAGAGGTGGGCATGGCTTTATGGAAAAGGGGACATGATGAGCCAAATAATGTGGCAGAAATGCCCCAAAATACTGGTGTAGAAAATACACCAATTAATAGTTGGTCTAAAAAGCTAGATGCACCAAATTCATCAATGAGCATGAGCCACTGGTAAATCTGGCACATTTTTAAACTGCCAGTCTAAGTTTATGCTAACTTTTAGGCAGAATTAGTAAATCTGGGCTAGTGAATTTGGGTTCTTTTAGCATAACCATATAACGCACTAGGATCTGTACCGGCAATTTTGCAGCAAATCTTTGGTGGATAATCTGCCTCTGTCAATTTAGCTGTGAATAATATGGATATTTGTCTACAGAAAATTGCAGTATTTTTTCAGTGTTTTTTTCCTTATTTAGGACATAAGGGATCGGGTACATGCAGCCCTATAAAACCCACTTGGGGCTGCAAAGGGGCCACGCAAGTTTCCCTTTTAAACCCAGACAAACTAAAGGGGCCCATTGGCGGTTATGGGGGCCCCCCGTGTCTCATTTTAAAGCTGTTAAACACACTGCAATAGTGTCAACTGTTTCCCTATATTAAAAAGAAAAAGCCCTTTAAACCCTTACATTTTACATTTTTACTGGTAAAATGGGGCTTCTGGCATTTTGGTTAAGGCCTTCTACCATTGCAGTGCTGCATGTCGCGGTCCAGTACCTTATACCTTTCACTATCCTCCAGCAATTAAATCCGTTATCCTACAAGCTCCACCTCCCTTCATCTCTCTGTATTCCCAGTGCCTTCCATGTGTCCCTCCTTAAACCTCTTGTCCTCAACTGGTAATCTCACAAAATGGTCACTCCTTGCAGTTGCAGCTTGGGGCACCTTGAGTGAAGATACCTGGCCCTACTATCCTTTATTGGAAGGGTTAGGGTTTAAAGGAAGGTCAAAAACTCCGAAGTGAATGTTAGCTCCCCCACCTTAATCCAGCTATTTCTCAAATGTCAGGTTCAGAGGAGGGGAATCCCTAAGGGGGGCTTACTTTAGTGCTGTGGTCCGGTCATCAGCTGTGCCCACTTTCCCGCTGCCTACCAAGTTACGCTACACCCTGGGGGATGGTCCATGCCAATGCCCGAGTTTTACCCCCTTCCCATCCACATGAAACCCGGGCCATCTTTCCTTTTGGCGTCTTTCTCCCTGGCAGCTCTCCCTTTCCCCGCATCCTCTTGGCTGGCCACTAAGGTGCGCGCAGGAGCACTGGCTGAGATTTAAAGGGCCAGCATGCGCCTGCACTCTTTTCCTCACCCAACCATGTTTGACGCTGGGGTATTTTAGGTAATTTCCGTTGATGCTCCTCACCCAGTTGTTGGTGTCATAACCTTCTGTCATCCACTCCTGTGCCTAGCTTGTCTGCCTTTGTCTTAACAAACTCTCCTGCTATGTCCCTGACTCTGTGATGTCTGACCCCTGCCTTGACCTGTTGCTTGTGCCCAAAGTCTGTTCCTTCCTCATAGGAAGAACAACCTCGGCCAATGTGAAGGGCCAAACCCCAGTTTTGAACCAAACAGTACATCCCTAATTCATGATTGAGAAATACAACGGAGAGTTCGTAAAAGTGAACCAAGAGAGCCAGGTTTTTTAAAAATGGTGTATTTGTCAGGGGTCTGAGAAAAATTTCCTCCACCCTTTGTATGAAAGATCTCGCAAACAATTTGATAGATGGGGGAATAGAAGATTTCCATTTCCACGGAATAATTGTTTAGGCAGCTTGTAATAAGTGCATAAGGAGGGATTTCTTAAAAGTACCAACCGGCATGTTCAACATAAAAAGAAGCAATGCCTCCGGCAATTGCATCTAATAATTTTTTTTAAAAATTCTTACTTTACAAGATGCAGGGGTTTGTGGGAAAATTTTGATCTTACTGTGAATCATGCAGCCAATTTGAAAATTCAACAATGTACAATGATGTCATTTAATGAGTGGTGGTAATTTTTTTTTATATTAAATATGGAAGCTTTTTGGACAAAAATGTAACACAATGTAAACACTAGCTACAATGAAAGTCTATAACGTAAAATTGTGGAATATATTAATTGGAAACTTAATCACTAGGCTTCAGAACCCCAAAGTTTTCCCACAATGTTTAAAAAAATTCCACGACATTTTTAACAACCAAACCCAACAATGCTGCTAACAAAGGGATGGGTCGGTCCCAAAGCCTTAAAACTTTCCTTTTCATTTTTTGGCATTTTGGGAAATGGATGTTGGGGGGGAATTTTTGTGATGGATGTGTTTTGGGTATTACTGTGATGGTGTGTGTGGGAATATACTGGCATGGATGTGTGTGGGTAATTTAAGGTGTGTATGGGTGTGGTAGGGTTTTACGTGCTGGTATGGGGTGGGGATATATACTGTGTGTGCATGGATGTGTTGGGTTATCTGTGCATGGGGTGGGGTGGAATATATTTAGATGGATGTGTGTGGGTATTAATGTGAGGGTGTTTGGGTATATATTTGCTGTGTTGGATGTGGTGGATATATACTGTGCTGTGCATTATGTGTGGGATTATATACTGTGCATGGATGGTGTGGGTTATATTGTGGTGCTTGAAAAGTGTGTGAATATTACTGTGCAGGTTTTGTGTGGATATAACTGTGGGTGTTGGATGGTGTGGGGGGGTTTTTATTGGCTGGTGTGTGTGGTATTATGTGCGTGCGGGATGGTTTTTGGGTTATATAGCTGTGCATGGGTGTTTGGATATATACTGTGCATGGATGTGTGTGGATATATACTGTGCTGTGCATGGATGTGTGTGGGTATATACTGTGCATGGATTTGTGTGGATTATACTTTTGCGTGCATGGTGTGTGTGGATATATATGTGCTGGTGTGTGTGGATATATACTGTGCTGTGCATGGATGTGTGTGGGTATATACTGTGTATGGATGTGTGTGGATATATACTGTACATGGATGTGTGTGGATATATACTGTGTATGTGTGTAGATACATACTGTGTATGGATGTGTGTGGATATATTCTGAGCTGTGCATGGATGTTTGTGGATATATACTGTGCTGTGCATGGATGTGTGTGGATATATACTGTGCTGTGTTTGGATGTGTGTGGTTTACTGTCTGTGCTGGTGTGTGTGGATATATACTGTGATGCTGGTGTGTATGTTTGGGTATATATGTGAGGATGGGTGGGAAAATTTATGTCATGCATGGATGTGTGTGGATTTGTATGCAGGATTGTGTGGTATATATGTGCATGGTTGTGGGATAATCTGTGCTGGCATGGTTATGTGGATATATAGTGGTGCATGGATGTTGTGGATTATGTATTTAATGTGCATGGATTGTGTGGGTTATAGTGTATGTCTGTGGGTTATATTGATCTATGTGTATTACTGTATGTTGTTTGTATTATAAATATACTGTGTAGTAAATAATGATTGGTATATACATGTGTATTACTGTTTCTGTTGCAGTATTATACACTGTGGTTTTATTTTAAAGGTGTGTGTTTAAAATTTTTTGTGTGTGATATACTGGTGTATACCTGCCTGAATTTTTTTTACCCTATTTTAACCTTTCTGTATCAATAGATTAATAAAGGTAGATAGATATAAAATGATAGGCAGAAGATTAGAGGGGGTAATAGATATGAAATTTGAAGGGATAAGATGTTAGAGTGGTGGGGAGAATGGTTAGTCGATAGCAAAAAGATGATATGGGAAGATAAATGTTAGTATAAGGGTTTTAAATAAATAGATATGATATATTTATTAAAATAAATAGATGTAGATAGATAGGGGATATGAGGGGTAGATAGGAATAGGTAGATGGATAAAGATAGATAGATAGATAGATGTGTAGATGTTTGTATGAGAAGGTAATGGATAGGGAAAGTGAGATGGTTATGAATAGATATGAATTTTGATTGATATAGAGAGATTTATAGAAGAAAATAGGGTTAAGTGAGTAGAATGACTAGGGATAGATTGATAGGAAATAAAATAGAGTAGGTGATGTGTGTGGGTTTCTGTTTACTGGGTGTTTGGGGGGGGGCCAGTCAGCTTCCCCCTCCTGGTACCTGGTCCATGCGCAGTCGGTGCAAAGGGACACTTTGGTGTCTTTGGGGGAGATGTCTTTGGTTATGTGGGGAACCCTACTAGGGAAAGATGTCCCCGGGGACCATCCTCTCCAGGAGCAGGTAAGGGGCACACTCTTTGCTTATTTTATTTTTTATCATGAGGGTGGGGGGAGGGAGATATTTGTGTTTTAAATGTTTTCTTTGCTATGGTTTTCTTCTGCGAATTTTTTTTTTTAACTTTTTACAAATTCTGCAGGGGTATGGGTTCTCCACTGAAGGGCCAGGAAGGTTTAAAAGGCACGAAAGACAAATATGCGGTGCATAAGTATATGTAATTGTTCAGCGTATTTTCTATAGTACCCAATAGAGATTGAGAGACAAAAAATTATATCACACGGTAATCTAGATTTAAAAAAAAAACACCTTCCCCCTCCTCTACGATTTTTTTTTTTTTGTGAGGGGGCCCAGACAATTTGGCTGTATGGGGCCCTGAAATTCCCGTGGGACCCTGCCCCCTATAGCCTTTTTACCCTTTCTACCTTGGGGCCCCCCTCAGCCTACCATGGTCCACCATTTCCCACCTACCTACATGGGGCTGCCCATCTAATGGGGCCCCAAATATGCTAACTAGGGCCAATTACTTACCCGTAGCCCATACCTTTAAATTTAGACCCCCTAACTACTCCCCTAAAGGGCAAACTATTCCCAACTGAGGCCCCATTAATGCCTTCCACCCGGGGGCCTACCAACCTACCTACCTGGGGCCACCCAAACCATTAATGGGGGGTTTCTTGGTATTGCGTAACAAATCTCCAGGGGGGGGGTCCCCTGTTTCTTTTCCCACCCCCTAGGGGACGTGTTCTAAGCTTTTGGCCGTACCCACTCTCCACCCCCTTGGAGGTGTTCCATTTTATGGTCACTGTAGTGGTTTTTTTCGTCTGAGGGACCCGTGTACATTGTATATACAACTATATAAATATGGCGGTAATGTTTGGGCTTTGTATGCTGAACTTTGTTCGTAAAAGTATAGGAGTATTATTCAGCATATGTGGTGGTAATTTGGTAATTTTCCCCCTGGTATAAAAGGTCCCTATGTTAGTGTTTACAATGTTGGTCTTGGATAGTGGATCTGTTTGGGGCAGTATGATGGTGATATCTATGGTGAGATATTCACGCCTTGTATTATCTAGTAAACGCATGACTTAAGAGGTCCCGGTAAATGTTTATTGTCGGGTAGGCAGGTGGGGCAGGGTCCAATAGTTTGCTCTCAGGCTTCTCTAGTTATGCCCCTGTTTTTAAGCATTCAGACTCAGCTGCATCTAAATGAATGAGAAACTGCACCACGCACTGTTCCTTACACCATACATGCCAACTCTCCCGTTTTTGGCGGGGGGGTCCCGCTATTTGGGGTCCCCCCCCGCCCTCCCAGGGGAGTTGGCATTCCTCCCGCCGCCTGCAGGCGGCGGGGGTCCTTTAAATTACCGCGGCGCAAGAGTAGCGCTGTGAAGCGTCCGCTCACCCGCCCGTCGCATCTCACTGTGCAGGGAGGAGGCAGGAGGGATCGCTCCCTCCTCCCCCTGTATGTCCGACGCCAGTGCGCGCCATACATATAGGTCAGCGGCGCAGGGGGAGTGACGCGCGGCTGCTCTCATTCCCCCTGCGTCGCTGAGGAGATCGGGCAGGAGCCTGGCCGGAGCTGCAGGAGCCTGGTGAGGTGAGTGGAATTTATTATTTTATTTTTATTAGCTACATGGGGGGCTCTGCCTGGCTACTAAAGGGGGCAACTACCTGGCTACTAAAAGGGGCAACTACCTACCTGGCTACTAAAGGGGGCACTACCTACCTGGCTACTAAAGGGGGCAACTACCTGGCTTATAAAGGGGGGCAAAACTGGACTTCTAAAGGGGGGCCACTACCTACTATAAAGGGGGCAACTACCTAGGCTATCAAAGGGGCAACTACCTGGCTATCAAAGGGGCAACTACTGACTATTAAGGGGGCAACTAACTGGCTACTAAAGGGGGCAACTACCTGACTACTAAAGGGGGCAACCACCTGACTATTAAAGGGGGCAACTACCTGACTACTAAAGGGGGCAATACCTGACTACTAAAGGGGGCACTACCTGGCTAACAAAGGGGGGCATCTACCTTGCTACTAGGGGGCATCTAACCGCCTGTAAGGGGCACTACCTGGTTATGGGGGGCTACTACCTGGCTATAAGGGCATCTACCTGGCTTTCTTCCAAAGCCATTATGCAGTTAGGCGGAGTGGGTGTGGCTTTTTGAAGGGGGCATGGCACACAAAAAGATGGGCGTGTCCATGCAAATTTTTGCCGCGGCACGCTATGCGCGCCGCCCTCTTTGATCTCCTGCTTTTCCATTTTCAAAAGTTGGCAACTATGCCTTGCACCCATCGACAGCACCACTCACTAAGTTCGTAGGTGAAAGTACAGTTATTGTTCGCAGAAAATGGTACTGTGGCTCAAACTTCAGAAATAATTGCATTTTTCACACTACTAAAACATAGTGTAAACCCTACATATTTGCTATTGCAGAAATTGTATCAACCTGCAGAGCACAGATAACATATCATTTAAACCAATGAGTAAACCCTTTAAAAACAAACCCACCACAACCTGGTTGAATGTATGTTTTTTAACGCTTCACTCCACTTAGATTTTTTTCTTAGTTTCCCAGTACAATTTATGGTGCGGTCAATGGCACTATTAAAAAGTACTTCTTGTCCAACAAAATAGAACCCATCCTATAGATAAGTAGATGGAAAAATAAAAAAGTTATGGCTCAGAGAAGGCAGGGAGAAATAAAACGAAGAGTGATAATATTATGACTGGCTGTCAGGAAGGGGTTAAAGTGGATTATATGAGAACGCTGAGTCTCTCAATGCTATGACATCAACAGATGTCCCGAGGAGCTTCCTCATTCTAATAGTGATATGCAATTCATTTCAAAGAAAAAAATGAAATGAAAAAGGCTAAGTTTACAACTTGACTGGGAAAGATAAGTACTTCAATTTATATTTATCTGTTTGAAAACTGTATGGTTATACATCCCATTGTGCTACTAGGTACTGTGTTGACGAGGACTCAAAGAAAACTGGGTGACAATCCTTAGCAGGCTCAGACTTGCCCACAGTGGAACAGGGGAAACCCACGATGGGCCCTTGAGCATAGCAGACGTGGAAGAAGTGAGGTTTCTTAAAATCTGTATATATATATATCCTTGGGAGGGGCAGAAAGGCAGCATGTAATAGGCATATACAGTAGCTGTATGGTGTGCCTCCAGAATCAAAACCAGTGGTGGGCCTCCAGAATAAAATTTCCCTTATGAGGCCTAGGCACCCTAGCCCAGTGGTCTGAAAGTGCATCTCTCCAGCTGCTGGGAATCTACAACTCCCATCATGCCCACTGATATAGATTATATAAATGAATGAAATTCCTTTAAGCAAAGATTGCAGTGCTCAAAGCAAAGTGAATCAGGGTCTATTGCTGTACTAGAAAAGTCTAATATGTTGCTCTAGTATATGCAACATTCTTTTCCTAGACACATAGATAGATAGATAGATAGATAGATAGATAGATAGATAGATAGATAGATAGATAGATAGATAGAGAATAAGAATTAGAGTAGATGCAGATATAAAGATAAATATGATATACTGTACATAGATATGAGATGGAAAAAATAAATATATTTGATGTAGATAAATAGGTATGAGATAGATAGACAGACATATGTTTTGTCTTCATGTGTTTGTTACAAATGTTGGTTTCTGTGTAAATTCTTCAACTAAAAGTATTCAGCTGCAGAAACAAAAAGGTGTAAAATCTGATTATTCATTTAACATTCTACACATTTCATCTTCAAAGCAAGTATGCATGGTGTCAATAAAATATCTGACCCATATACTGTAACTTTTTGTATTTCCCCATAGGAATTTGTCTCATTTCAGGGTTGAAGTAGTAAGAACAGTTTGCATATTGAAACAACTGTAGTTTAACTGAGCCCCCCTTGAAGAAGTGCCAATAAATTCAATGTCTGACCTAGTCCTAAACGCTGTTACATTGACAAAGAGCCATTGATAATGAGTTGTTAACAGGTATGCAGCTGTATCTTGGCCATATGGGACTCTGCGCAACTCGAAGAAAATAAAACACACTACACTAGAGTGATAACAAATTAGCCTTTTAGCCTGAATGTTGTTTACAATTATTCTAAAATATTCTATGATCACTGCATTTATTTTAAGCGTTTCATTCCTTTATACAGGTTTTAGGTCATGGCTATAACACATTTAACACATTTAAAGAGTTCTTTGAAGTCACAACATTTATTTGTGGAGCAAAAACGGTCACAAAAGATTTTTTAAATCTAATGTAACACTATGTTACACTAAGATGGTGTTTTAAACAGTCATGTACAGTCCTGTCCTCAGAATACATAATACATAAGCAAAAAAGCAAACAAATAAATAAGTAGTTTAAAGAGATAGCAAAAACTTAAAACGTTATGTAAAAGTTTAATATACTCCAGATGTAGTGATGTATTGTGCAAGTTTTTTTTTAATAAATATTGAGTAAGAAATAATGTCCAGGCTGAACACTACATTGTCTCACACATACTTAGGCTGAATCCCCACTGCATCGGATAAAAAATGGCTGAAAGTTGACCATTATTTGCCGATGCAGGACTACTTTTTTTGTCACGTTTTGTGCAAAAGCCACGGTTGGTTCTAATTTTTTGGCCATCGGCCCATACAATTGATTGTATGGGAAGATAACGCAAAACTCAGAAGAGGAGCAGAGAAAAAACGACCCGTGGAGACTACTGGTCGTTTTTTCTATTTTCGTCTATATCGCAGCCAGAATGGTCAAATTTTAAGCTTTTTTTAAATGAAAAAGCCCCCGAAAAAATGCTCGTATTGCTATGACTTGGAGACATAGACTTCTATTAATGTCAAAGAAAGAGTGGGCAGAGCTTTGGAATTGTACTAAGCACACCTCCGTTATAGGATTTATCTATGACATGGGCAATTTTAAGGTGGTTACAGTATTTGGAAACCGCCTAAATCCAACCAAAACCAGCAATATATAGCAGAATATGTATCTAAAAGAAAATCCCTGCTGTAGTCTACACAGCACAGATTTTTTCCTAAACCACCACCTGTCTGGCAGAATATAGAACATGTTGTACTTCGACGGATTCCCATGCAGCCCATGTACTGGGCCACCGGGAATCCGAAATCCAACAGAGTTTTTCTGTGTAAAAAAATGCTAATGCAACCCGGCGAACTTAAAATACCGTCTGAATTCCAAAGGTATTTCAAGTTAACTGTGTAGAAATAGCCTTAGTCTGTACTTCAGATACTTCAGGGTAATCAGTAAAGAAGTCTGGATGGTTTACATGGGAAAATGCAGTAACCAACACATTCCAATACTTTATTGCTGAGTGTAGAAAGTCAAGAATTAGACTTACTTAATTTTTTTAAATCAATCAATTTTAATGAATTATACCTGAAAATGGGATCTGTATTTAATGATTTCAACTTCCATCATCTTATGTGTAGAGAAAACAGCTCTGTAACAGATAAATGTCCATCAGCAAAACAATAGTAACAACATTGGAAAAGTTGTAAAGAACTAATTTGTAAATATGTATTGAATCTCATTACGTCCAGTGCATTTTATTGCTGTAGGAAAATAGGACAAATGTCCTCCCCCAACGGATCTTTCAAATGCCTGGCCCTGACTTGACACACCGTGCCTGTGGCTGAAGCCCACCAGCCAGTTGGAATGGGGAAAAAAACACAACTGCACCATCTTTCTTTAGATTTTAGTTTTTATGAAATCTATTGTTCGTTATAAATGAGATGTTATCTTTATTCTGCAGGTCAGTACCATTCTATTTTTTTTTCCTGTGTATCACTATCCATTGTTATCCATCCAAAATTTTAATTTTTTCATATATGGTACCATTTTTTGATAACAACAGTTTTTTTATCACTTTTATTATCGTTTTTGGCAAGCAATGCGACCAAAAAATAAATGCAAGAGTTGGGTGTTTTGTATGGCATTTACTGTGAGGGATAAACAAGGTTATATGTAAAGAAATTTATTTTTTCTTGTTTAGTTTAGTTTCTAGTAAAATTGGAAGTGGGGTGTTTTGAACATTTTTTTTTATATTTTTAAAACTTTAAAAAGAAATTACTTGTGATTTTAGTTGACCACTGAAAGACACGATTACCTGTACACTATTCTGCAATACTAGTATATTGCAAAATAGTGGGAAGTTACAGCTCTTCTGTTACATCCTGTCCTTGGTTGGATCATTATTAGTCTCCTGACTGCCATGATTACTAGTTGGCATCCCCCAATTTTGGTACAGTGGAACCAATCAAAAGTTGGAAGAGCACACCACCCTTCTGCATAACTGCCTAGATCTTGTTGACCATTAAATCTAATTACTGAGGGAAGGTGCTGGCTGTAACTAACAGCCAGCACCCACCGTGTGTAAAGTTTAGACATATTCAGGGCACAGGACTTTCTGAGGTGGCACCCTAAGCAGTCACCTACCTCTGCCTATCCTATGATCTTGCCCTGATTATATCTAAATTGTAAGTGCAGTGAGCAGTTATCAATGCTTGGTTATTCTATTGTTAATAATGCATTTTATGCACATTCCTTACACAAAGAAGGTTCAATATTTAAAAGAAGAAATACAAAGAAGTTTTGCATAGCCTTATATTTAAAGTGTTAGTTCAACTCCAAAATCCTGTCAGAGCTCAGCATCTGAAGACAAGCTGCCACTCTTTTATTGGCAGTACATGCGGAGGAAGTGGCAGCTTCTCATCAGAATCTGAACTGTAGTGGACAGGATTTTAAATCCCATCAGGCAAATCTTAGCGAAGCTGGATTTTACACTTTGACTAGGGAAAAGATCATTTGCAGCCATAAAAGGATTTATCTGTAAAGCAACTCTGCCTTTGGTGAACAAGCCATGGTTAAAATGTACATATAAGGCTAAGTAACTTTGTAGATATGTTTTTTTGAGATAAGGTACTCTCACAAAAAGAGAAAGTAGTCAAGTCCAAGGAATTCTCTGCGGCCACAGCTTGTTTATAGTGAGGTGAAGTATCAAAAGTAACTTGTGACTTTGGAACTGTTTACTGCAAAAATGACCTATGTCTTTTCTATTCCTGTGTATCAGAGAGTAGATGTGTAGAAGCATTTTATTTTTCAGTCATACCATCAAACATTTTATTGTTGTACAGTAGAAAAGAGTAAAGTCAGTAACTCTTTTCTTGCCAGTACCTTCTATACAGTGCCAGATAATGTTACTATTGGAGGGTTGTGACCCTGCAGGGGTTAAAGAGTGAAAATTGGCCGGTTCTTTAAACTCCACTTTGCATTGGAGCTCTACATCAAATCAGAACAACCCTGTGGATTCACCACTGCCTCTAGGTAGGGTTTGTGACTTTTTTTTTTTTTAAAGAAAAATCTCCCACTGCTTCTGCCTGTGTCATAGACATCCTCTTCTGGAAACCTTCTGCTTAATGGACTATCAGTGAGGGAGGTGTCCACTATATACACACTCAGAGCTCAGAACTGAACTGAGCTGAACCTGGAACTGAGTATAGAGCTGACAGGATTTCCTGTTTAGCTATGTAAATCCTAAGGCTATGTTCACACGGCTTAAAGTAGGACATATCTCGCCCCGTCATACTGCGCTAACTACAGGGCGAGATACGTCCCAGACATTACGGTAATCCACAGTTCTCATAGAGAACTGTCATGGACAATACGGCGAGCGGGGAGAGAAGTGACATGTCAATTATTCACGACGTATATGCGGCGTGAATAATGAATGTCTATGGGGCCGGCGGGCTACAGCACCCCCCCCCCACACTCCCTGCCCCCGATCCCAAGCACATGGCGTAATTGCGGGCGAAATACGTCCCGCAATTATTGCCGTGTGAACATAGCCTTACTCTTCCCCTGTCATCTCTCTGATTGGCTGCTTAACTGAGCAGCACTGTTTCCCTCTTGCTTCTTATACAGCAAGGCTAGTAACCCTTTTTTAACTATACAATGACACAGCAATAACAGAGGAATATAAAAACACTATTATGTACACATCCCTACACACACACATAATACTATATCTATATATATATAATATAATATAATATATATATATAATATATAAATATAAAATATATATATATAATATATATATAAAGGCGGGACGACGGGTAGGCAGAGATAGGCGTTCGCCTAGGGCGCATACCTCTGCCTATCCCTTAGGAGCGCAGGCAGGGCCCCGAAACTCGCCGGGCTCCAGGCCGCTGCTATTGACCTGAAGCGCCGGCGGTCTCTTTGACCGCTTCTGCGGAGCAGAGAGCGAGCGCTCCCTGCTCCGCAGACAGTGTCGGACTCGCTCACCGGAGGATCGCTGGATCCTCCGGTGAGCCGCAGGGCCGACACAGCAGGGCCGCCGGGTCCTCATAGCGCTGAGGACCCGCCGCGGCCCCGTGCGGCTCAGCTGGCAGCGTCGCGATGAAGTGATGTCATCGCGATGCTGCCTCACCTCGGGCGCCCGAGGAGCTGCCTGCCTGTGGCCCCCATACGCCTGCCTGTGGCCCCATACGCCTGCCTGTGGCCCCCATACGCCTGCCTGTGGCCCCTATACGCCTGCCTGTGGCCCCTATATGCCTGCCTGTGGCCCCTATACACCTGCCTGTGGCCCCTATAGGCCTGCCTGTGGCCCCAGACGCCTGCATGTGGCCCCATACGCCTGCCTGTGGCCCCATACGCCTGCCTGTGGCCCTCTTACGCCTGCCTGTGGCCCCCATATCCCGGCCTGTGGCCCCCATACGCCTGCCTGTGGCCCCATACACCTGCCTGTTGCCCCCATACGCCTGCCTGTGGCCCCTATACGCCTGCCTGTGGCCCCTATATTCCTGCTTGAACCCCTATATGGCTGCTTGAGCCCCTATACGCCTGCCTGAGCCCCCATATGCCTGTCAGTGGCCCCTGCTATATACTTGTCTGAGCCTCTATAGGTATATACCTTCCTCTGTGCCCCTATATACCTGTCTGAGCCCCTATAGCTATATAACCTGCCTGAGTGCCTCTATATACCTGCCTAAGTGCCCCTATATCAATATACCTGTCTGCGAGTGACCCTATATCTATATACCTGCCTGAGTGCCCCTAAATCTATATACCAGCCTGAGAGTCACCCTATATCTATATACCTGCCTGAGAGTGACCCTATATCTATATACCTGCCTGAGAGTGACCATATATCTATATACCTGCCTGAGTGCCCCTATATTTATATACCTACCTGTCTAAGGGGACAATATACATATACCTGCCTGACTGAGAGGGCATATCTATATACCTGTCTAACTGAGGGGACTTATATACCTATAATTAAGGAGTTACTGGAAATGTGAGGATTCTAAGATATTTGTGTCCAAATCTGCAGGGACGAGTATTGGCCGGGAGCAATCAGCATGAAGGTGTGAACCGGATGGAGAAGAAAAGGGAAAGTGAACGACGCTGATCAGAAATGATGTCTCCGGTGAGTCACTAAATGTAACTGCAGTGTAATCACTTATATGTCTGCAGAGCATCTACATACAACTAGTATCTACCACTATATGGTCACTGTATGGCGGTGGTATATGTCTTCAGAGCCTGTGTACAGCTGATAGTCACATGTGGGGGTTGCGTTCGGTCAGGGTCTGGCAGGATTATTTGATCCTTAAGTAGTAATAGTTTAGGGTCTTGGTTTTGTAGGAGTGTTTTTTAGTAACAATCATTCATCTGGTAGATTTGCTCCATGTATTGGTGGATTATTTGGTGACTGTTATTTAGGGGTATTACACTGAGGGGAGCGATTTTGAAAACGCAAATTTGTCAGGGCTGATTTTCATTGAGCAGTGACTGCTGAGGAGATGGACTGGAGCTATGTGGAATATGCAGAAAATTAGTGACAGGACCTGGCGCAGGGGTGAGAGGAATTAGTGGGGGGGGGGGGGGCATTTTTTGGGGAGTAAGGGGGGAGGGCGCCATTGGCTGTACTTGCCTAGGGCACCAAAATGCCTCGTCCCGGCCGTATATATATACACACACACACACATATATATACACACACATATTCCCCATCAATACATGTCTCTTTCGGGTCAGGCTGTGGGTAGGTCTATAGCAGTTAGTACAATATCATATCCATATAACCAACTTATCTAGTTGCACCAACACTGAGTGCAGGAGATGTTATCCATAGTACAGAGGGCTTCAGAGCTCAAAGCAAACACTCAAGTGTTAATATTGTTTGTTAGAGATAACACACTCTGTTCTCAAGCTGCCAGTTGTCCTGTGTGCTGACCTGTGGTTATGTCACTCCCTGCTCACAGATAAGACAAAGGGCAGAGAAAGAAGGGGAGAGAAGGATGGTAACCAGAGAAACCTATCTGCACTCCTCTTGACCAGGGAAAAATCAAAAGAGACATGAATTTGGAAAAAGTTTTGATTTAACGTTCCCTACATGTTGAAACCTAATCCTTGTAGTGAGAAAAACCTCTCAAAGAAGTTATTTATACCGCACAGTGTACTTACTAAAATGAAACCCAAAAATAGCAGTGCAATTGCATTGTTTTATTGTTTTTTTTCTACATACATAAATTTTTGTCATTAAAGTACAGCTCACCCTCCAAAAGACAAGACCTCAGGTGCCTAGGTTGTTGGAAAGGTACGTAGATAGGTCCCAGTTAGGTAGTTAGGCCACAGGTAGATAGGTAGGTTGGCCCAAGGCAGTAGTTAAGCCTCAGTTAGGTAGGCAGCCCCCAGGTATGTAGACACCAGGTAGCTAGGTAGAAATGCTGTAGGTGGGGCCCACATAGGTATATAGTTAGATAGACCATAGATGGGGCCCACATAGGCAGGTAGTTAGATAGGCTATAGTTTGGGCCCATATAGGTAGGCAGGGTTTAGGTAGGCTATAGGGGGCCCATATAGGTAGGCAGGCAGGGTTTGAGTAGCTATAGGAGCCCATATAGGTAGGCAGGCAGGGTTTAAGTTGGCTATAGGTCCCATATAGGTAGACAGGAAGGGTCTATATAGGCTATAGTGGTCAATATAGGTAGGCAGGGTTTAGAGGGGTTATAGGGGCCATATAGGCAGATTTATAGGGGCATAAAGGGCATATAGTCAGGGCTATAGGGGCATATAGGTAGACAGGGTTATAGGGGGCATATAGGGGCTATATAGGCTGGGTTATAGGAGGCATATAGGCAGGGTTATGGAGGGAATATAGGCAGGCAGGAAGGCAGGCAGAGTCATAGGGGGTGTATAAGCAGGAAGGCAGGATTATAGGGGGCATTTAGGCATGCAGGATGTAGGCGCCATAAGTGTTTAAAAAAAAAAAAAAAAGGAAAGAAACAGCTTACTTACCTCTCTCCACGCTCCCACAATGTGACCGAGCAGCCAGCCGGCCAGCCTCTGAGCCCCGGTCAGCACTATGATGTGATGTCAATGTTCCACCCATGTCAGCACTGAGGGCCGGTGCCTGGTAAGATTAAGACCTACGTCCTTAGGCTTACCAAGCAGGTTAGCAGAGCGGCGCTGCACTCTGCTAATACCAGGCAGCCTGATTTCTACCTCTGAACGCTCGAGACACGTGTATGCATTGTTATGTATGTGTGTTCTTAGGTGTATGTATGTATAATTATGTATATATGTGTGTTCTTAGGTGTGTATGCATGGTTACATATGTGCATGTTCCTAGGTATATGTATGTATGGTTACGTGTATGTGTTCCTAGGTGTGTGTATGGTTACGTATGTGTGTTCTTTGGTGTGTGTAAATAGGCTTATATATACATACATACATACATATCTTGCCCACTCCATTAACATTGGAGGCTCTGTTGGGCTTCTGGTGCAGTGGCTAGAATTGGAGTTAGCTCTGTTTTTGGCTATTTAACTTCCTAGATACCGTGGTATATTATACTAGTAATTATATGTTCAAGTACCCTAAAAAGATTGGAAAATTAAAAAAAAAAAAAGATGAAAAGTTCAAAAAATCCCTTTCCTTGTTTAACATTCAAAACAATTTAAAAAATGAAACATTGGTATTGCCATATCTGTAAAAGTCCTGTGTAGTAAAAAATAATGTTATTTATCCAAGTCACTAAAATAAGAAGAAAAAAAAGGCAGAATGTTTGTTTTTATCCACCTTACTTTGCTAAAAAATTGATATAAAAAGGGATTCAAAGTCATATGTACCCCAAATTTTTGGCAGTGAAACTACAATTCACCATCAAAAATGTAGTCCTGACACAGTTAAGTTGATCAAACACTAAATAGCTTTCCGGTACAAAAAAATAGCTAAACAAAGCAACTAATTTCTTTTTTTTTTTTCATTTTGTACAAGTAGCAGAAAATAACAAAAACTATATATGTTTGGTACCCGTGGCATTGTACGGACCATTATAAAATAATAATAAAGGAATTAATACTTTTTTGTGTAGTCCCAAAATAAATTTAAAAGACATTGCTGCAATTGTGTGTTTTTTTTTTTCCATTCACTATTTTGTTTCAATTTTTTTTCTGTTGTGAGGGGTGGGTGGGGGGGGGGTAGACTTTTTGGCTGTATGAGGCCTTTAAATTCCTTATGGCAGCCTTGAGCATGCTACATGTTATCTTACAACCATCAAATGCTTCATGTGAGAAATACTCTTTTTCTATTGATAGAAGGTGTTACATCAGTCCTTCAAGAGACAGAAACCCCCATGTAACAATGAGAATTCATTAATGTGAGCACCACTGTTAAAGGCAATGTGTCACCAGAAATGAGCCTATTGTTTAAATCAAGTTTTTATGTTTAACATATTTTTGAAGAATAGAAGAAACTTTATTATATCTTATTATAAAAACTGCAGCAGAAGTACATGCAGAAATAAGCTTACGCATTTCAGGCAATCAGCCATTAATCATAGCTTAATGCACTGTACCTAAGGCTTCTTTTAAAAAATATGTAGACCTAATCAGCTCAACAATTCAACATCACATGATATGAAAGAGCGTACAAGGTACACAAAATAACAAATAAAAAATAATGAAATTAGACAAAATCAATAATGCAAAATATAATCAGAATGTTTCTGCAAACCATTAGCTGTACAAGTTTTCAAAAGAAATATCCAGTAAGCTTGCCTGTTTCTTAACTTGTGTAAATGACCCATCCTCGGGCAGGTAAGTTATCTCTCTCTATGCCCTGCACTGTAAGAGAGTATACACTCTGATCATGTATTTTAATACAATGAAGAGTAACGGCTGAAATGTCCCTGAAGATATACTGTTGATGTTGGCCAAATGCCTACAGATTCGTACCTTCAAATTACACAATTTGCTTCCGACATATTGTAACCTGCAGATGGTACAGGCAATCAAGTCCACTACAAATGTTTTGCAGTTGATATATTGCTGAATAGTGGATGAACATCCTGTTTTTTCAAATTTAAAAGAATTTGACACCACAATAAAACTGCAAGACACACAGTTAGTGTGTCCACATTTACAACATCAAGAATATATCAACTAAGGGATTGTTCTATTAACCCTACTTGCTTTCATACCCAAGCGAGGGGCTTTTTTGTTATACATTTATAACCCCAACTCAATGCATGTGTCAGATCTGAATGTTCTTTTGCTGCAGTTTTTATCATAAAATTAAATATTTTTTTTTTTTAATGGGGAACTATAGTTTCTTCAGCTTTAAACTGTGCTACAAGTGTTTGTCCGATAATATCTTTGAACCTTCCAATTGTTAATCAGGGGAGAAGGAGACTATGCAATTTTCTTATTTTTTAAGACTATTTTGTGGTTTTTTTGTACATTTTCCACATCACTATCAATAACAGATGGACAGTTCCTACTTTTTATCACTTTGCAGCATTTTTCTCACTTTTATCACAAAGAGGATTACAATAACATGTAATGCTCCATACATGGCGAGTGCTGGTTGTGATTTAAAAAATAGAAAAAGTTTTATTTTAAAAATAGTACTAAGACATAATGAAAACTCTACAAATTTGGTATCACTGGAACCAAACCAACCTGCAGAATACAGATAACATGCCATTCATGTTCCAGTCCACAAATAAGTTTTTTTAGGGTTATCTAGTACATTTTATGGTAAGGTCAACGGTACAATTAAAAAGTACCTTTTTCCTGCAAAAAAAAAAACAAGCCCTCATATCTCCATGTAAAAAATGTATGACTTTTTGAAGGTAAGGAGGAAAAACAGAAACCAAAAATAAAAAAATAAATAAAAAATTGCTGCGTCTTGAAGTGGTAAAAGGGGGATTCCAACCACAGACTTTGATGGTATGCAACAGGGTATTACACCAAGTGTGACTTGTGCCTGCCTTGGGATTGGGACCCAAAAATTCTATGTTTAGAATGGAGAATTGGTTGTGCTTTCACACTACTCTCCATTCCATTCTTTGGGAGTTCTGAGTACAGCCAAACACACTGCTCATCTGTACTCGAAACCAGGGCCGGACTGGGACTAAAACGCAGCCCTGGCATTATAACTAGAGATGGGCGAATTTCTCAAAAATTCGATTCAGTCCGAATTACTTCGGGATGAACCGCGTTAAAAAACAGCTACTTCCAGGCTGCACAGAGCCTGTAGGGTGCTGTAGAACGTTGTGCCATGCTTAAATATGCAGAGGGAGCTTGGTTTGGTCTTCATACAATGTTGTGTTCTAGTATGACACACACATGACTGCCGCCGCTCTTAGAATCGCTTCACTCTAAAATTCCCTGGCACTTAAGAGCAAAAACTGACCAAAAAACTGAAGGGGGAATGTAGACTGATAAAGTCATGGCAGCGAAAGCTGGAAAAAAACAAGTTGAGAGCTCAGGTGACAACATCAGTGACAGAGTGTGGAGGTGACGGCGGCAGCCACAGCAGCATGAGGTCAGACAGTGGTACAATGAGATTCTGGAGGTGGCAAAAACTGGAGTAGGCCACAGAGTGGCACAATGACACAGTGTGGAGGTCACAGCAGAGCAGCATGAGGTCAACTGTGGCACAATGAGTTCTGGAGGTGCCAAAAACAGGAGTAGGCCAAAGATTGGGACAATGACACAGTGTGTAGTCCCCCCCCCCCATGCATTGCACGCCACAACAGCAGATGAGGTCAGACAGTGGCACAATGACACAGTGTGTAGGTCACGGCAACAGCCACAGCATTAGTATGAGGTCAGACAGTGGCACAATGACACAGTGTTTAGGTCACGGCAGCAGCCACAGCGCAGCAAGGTCAGACAGGGGCCCCAAAAGACATTCGGGAAAAGGGTTGGGGGGAAAAAACCAAGAAAGGCCCCCAGAGGGGGCCCCAATGCCCCAAAGGGGTTTAGGGGCAGCAGCACCAAAAGCAGCAGCAGGGAGGTCAAAGAGGCCCCAATGACATTTGGGAAAAAGGTCCCCAAAAGGGGGAAAAGCAACGGGGGCAAGCACAGAAATAAAGGTCAGACAGGGCACAATGACACAGGGGGTTTTAAAACCACGGGCCCAGCCACTTTTCAAGCAGAAAAGGGGGACAACAGGGGCACAATGCCCATTCGAGGTGGCAAAACGGAATTAGGCCACAGATGGCAAAATTTACAATGAAAAAGGTTCACGGCCCCAAGCGGGCAAAATAGGTCAGAAGGGGCCCACAATGCCATTCTTGAGGTGGAAAAAAACAAGAAGGCCACAGATTGGAAACAATGACACACGTGGGAGGTCAGGCCCGGAAAGAAACCTGGGGTCCGACAGGGCCCAACAATGACTTTCGGGAGGTGGCAAAAACAGGGGAAAGGCCACAGAGTGGCAAAAATGCCCAAAATGTGGAGGTCCCCGGCAGACACAAGAGGTCGGGCATTTGGCAAAAAGACATTCTGGAGGGGGCAAAAAAGGGAAAGGGCCACAGGGGGGGGCCACTGCCACATTTTTGGGTTGTCACGGAGAACACCCCAAAGGCCCAACCCGGGGCACAATGACATTCGGAGGTGGAAAAAATTTGGAGAAACCCAAGAGGGCACAATGACCCACGGGGAGGTCACGGAACACAATGAGGTCAGACAGTGGCACAATGACATTCGGAGGGGGGCAAAAAACAGAGTAGGCCAAAAGAGTGGCAAAAAAGACACAGCGTGGAGGTAAAGGCAGCAGAAACTTTAGGTCAACGTGGCCCAAGGGACTTTCGGGAGGGGGAAAAAAACAGGAGTAACCCCACAGAGTGGCCCAACAATGACACAGGGGTGGAGGTCACGGCAGAAAAATGAGGTCAGGCATGGCACAATGAAAAATTCGGGGGTGCCCAAAAAATTGAGTGGGGCCACAGAGTGGAACAATGCCACAGTGGGGGAGGTCACGGTAAAAAGGAGCATGATTTTCCAGAAGTGGCACAAAGACATTTTTGGAGGTGCAAAAACCCGGAGAAGGCCAAAAGGTGGACAATGACAGAAAATTGGGGGTTACGGGGGCAGGAGCAACAGATGGAGGTCAGAGAGTGGCACAATGCACAGTTTTGGAGGTGACCCGCAGCCCGAAACAACAAGCAAACCCAAAGAGGTCGAAAAGTGTCCCCAAAGCCCAGTGGGGAAATTCATGGCCCCAAAAGCAACAGCACAAGGCGGGTGAAGGAAGCGCTCATCATTAAATTTCCCAGACAAAGGGTTGCTGCTTTTGGAGTTTTGGGTACTTGCTCCCTACCCCCCCCCCCCCTTCCCCCCAGCCCCCCGCGGCATTAGTACAGGAGCGCAAAGGGAATTTCCCCCCGGTCCAAACCCGCAGAGGAGGGACGTCCCCGCACATGGGCAGGGGCCAACTGACAAAGGGTTTTCCCTATAGAAATTTTGATTTTTGTCTCCCCTCTCCACGGGAAAAGGCTCCCATTTTGGCCCGGGGAGCGGGGGGCCAATGGGGGGGAGAGCCTTTTGTCATCCCTCGGGCCGGGAATCGAAATTCTCTGTCATTTGGGCAAGGCAAAGGGGGGGCGGGGCCGGGGGCGGCCTTTCTGAAACAAGTGAGTCCCGAGGGGTTCTGCCTTCCAAATTTTCCCTTTTTGTAACTGCCAGGGGTTTTGGGGGGGGGTTAAACTGCCTTTTTTTCCCTCATCGCCATCTCCTCCCCCCTTTTTCTCCTGCCCCCTCCCCCTCTTTCACCTGGTGTGAAAATCACTCACAATCTTCTGCTCCAATTCCTCCCCTCCTCCTCCTTTTCAGTCCCCCCCGGGACTCATGTGGCCGGGAATGTATTCCCAAACGCTCCATCCCCCTCCCCGGGACAAAACTTTTCAGCATTTTTTCCCAAAGGAGATGAACCACGGGAAATTTCCACGTTATTCCCCCGAAGCCCCTGGGGCCCGGGACAATAACGGGCCCTTTCCCGAAGGGCCCAAAAAAACCCGGTTTTTAAACCATAGCAGCCTTTGGGCCCTGACACAAAGTTACACGGGGGAAATTACTTCTGTCCCGCCGGGAATCATCAAAAAAACTTTAATGGCCCTTTCTCTTTTCATACAGCCCCGGAAAAACCATGTGAAAGGCAAAAAACCAGCGGGGGGAAAACACGCATAAAAAGTTTTTTGTTGGGGGGGCCCCCGTTCGCGCGAAAATTTGAGGAGGTTTTCCCGGGGCTTTGAAGGAATGGATGAAGTCCCATGCAAAATTTCCTGGCCCCAAAATTTTCAAATCTTCTAAGATCGGTGGAAGATTTTCAGGAAACCTTTCAAAAAACCCAAATTTGAACACGTCGCAAAGGGGGGTTTGCTTTGGAGCACCCCTTTCCCTCATGCAGCGGGGGGACACCATGTTCCTCCCTTTGGGCCCCGTCCCCAGGTTTCCAATTTTGCATTTTGGTGGGGAGAAACCCCACAAAAATTCGATTTCTTGCTGAAATGACGGGGAACCCATTTCCTCCCCGTGTGATTTAAAAACCCCCCGAGGCAACCCATGTAGAACTTCGTGACACCGTTTGGCCCTCCACGTGGAAATTAGGGAGCGGGTATTTTGGGGTGGCAAAGATGGGGGTGGGGTGGGGGAAGGAGGAGGGGGACATTGGCGCAGGGGGCCCATTTTTACAACGTGGGGGAGAAAGCGCCGCCCTCCTGCCCCCAAGTTTTTGGGTTTTCCCTTGGGCAGGAACACATTCACCCAGGGGGGGCCAAAAGGACATGTTAATGGCCCTCCCGGGAAGTTACAGCTCCAAGTCCGCGCGCCGGCACCTTTGAAAAAACCCGATAACCCAAAAGGACGGCCCCCACCTTCTAATTTGGGCTAGTATTTCCCCTTTTTTTGGAAAAAAATTACCCCTTGAACCCCTCCATCAGGCCCCGACCAAGCCAAAAGTTCTTTTGAAGGGTGCAGAGTCCACCTTTTGGAAAGGGGGGGAGGACTCAGTCCCAAACCCCAACGGGAAAACCCGGGCAGCTTCGCCCCTTAAGGAGGGTTGGACGCAAAATGTTTGCCCTCTTTGAAAACCCCTTTCGCAGAACGACTGCGGGCCCCCATGAGAAACGGGGGAAGCAGGAGCATCTGGACCGGGAGAATTAATGGAAAGAAAAACCGCTCCCTTCTGAGGGGGGGGGGTACCCTTAACTTTTTGGAAAAGGAAATGCGTGCCTCGGGCTCGGGCTGCTTTTTGCAGGGGCGGCCGGAGGGACCCCCAAAAAATTTTGACCCAAACTTTTTCCCCCAACCCCCGGATTTAAAAACCCCGCATGTTTTGGGAAGCGGGGCCTTTGGGGGCCAAAAAGTTAGCTCCCGGGCCACGTTTCCCTTTTTTTTTGCCCACAAAATTCTACAAATACCCAAATTCCCCCTTTCCGGTGTGTTAGCAAAAAACCTGCCAAAAACCGGCCAAATTATCTAAATTTTACCGCCAACCGCTCCGCACTGAGTGACTCCCTCCTCCGCTGCCCGCTGACCCCCCTGGGGTTTCAAAATTTTTTGGACCTCGAAGGGGGTTTTTTTTACCCCTCCCCCTTTGGCTCCCGACCCCCACCCTGCTGCTACCCTTGCTGACACAGGGCCAACACAACCCCGTTTGGCTGCCCCCGCTGGCCCGCCAAGTAACGTTTCCCCCATTCTCCTGACAAAGATGAATTTTTTTGCTTCCCCCGGGCCCCCATGTGCATCTTCCCACTTTTATCATCTATTTGTGTTTCATCGTCATTTGCTGCCCCAAACACCGGTTTTGGGTTTTTCCAAGGTTTTACCCCCCCCAAAAACATGACCCCCCCTGACACCCCTCCACAAACAAAAATTTTTCCCCCTCCTGCAAGATTTTTTGGCCCCCTTTTCCCCTTCCCTGCCAATACCCGCTGAAGCCCTCCCAAATTGCATCCTCGAAATAAAGGGGCCCAGGGGCCCCAAACCACAAATTAAAATCTCGGGCTGGGGGAAACCCGGGATGGGACAAAAGGGGGGGTTGAGGAAAAAATGGGGGCCGCTGACCCGCCCCCGGGCCATGCCAACGGGGTTTTGTGTCAGAGTTCCCCCCCACCTTTGCGGGGGTTGTCAAAATTCATCTGGGGGGGAATTGGATAAACCTATAAAACCAATCAAAAACCCCTTGGGGGTTGCTGGCAGAAACACGGCCGCAAGATGAAACCGGCCATTTTTGGCCCCAACCGATTGACCCCTTCTGCGAACCCCCCTTTGCGGTGCCCCGCCCTTTGGGCCGCCCCCAGGAATTTTTGGTTTTGCCACGCCATCCCCGGTAAAGCCGGCCCCATTTCCTGTCTCCCAAAATTTTTTATCTAAAATGTACAGACACGTTTGATGAAGAAATCGTAATGATAAAAAACACACCCTGTTTTTGACCCCAAATAAAACCCAGTAAAAACGGGAAAAACCCTTGGAAAAAAATTTTGCGCTCCCACAAATGGCCGGGAAAAAAATTTCCCTTGTATGTGTCTTTTAAAAAACCACTTTTAATTTTACTGAAAAAAAAAGCCCCAACCCAGGCAAAAAAATTAACCTTCGTTAAAGAATTTTTCAAAAAAGGCAAAATTGCTTCTTTGGCTTTGAAAAGAAGTTTTTTTTTAGTGACCAAAACCCAGCAGAAAAATTTCTTAATTAACCCCGGAACTAAATTGCCCAAAAAAATGAGAAAACCAAAAATTACCGTTTTGAGCGTGTTAAAAAGGGTGGTTTTAACGGAACCCAACAAGAGAAAAATTTTTTGAAATTTAAAACCTTTCATTATAAATTTATGTTTACAGGAAAAAGTTTTTTTGGCGGTGAAAAAGACGGTTTTTTTAAATGACCACAACACAGAACAAAAACCTTTTTAAAAATTTAAACCCCCCCCCTTTCCGGGTGAAAAGGAAAAAAAAAATGCCCGGCAAAAGAAAAATTTTTGGGAGAAAAACCAAAAAAAACCAAAAAGTTTTGAAACCGGGGGTTAAAACCAAAAAAAATTGGGTCCCGGGGGTTAAAATTTAAAAGGGGTACTAAACCCAAAAAGGAAAAGCTTGAAAATTAACCTGGGTTAGAATTATGCTACAGGGGAAAAAGGGCATCTTTGGCTTTGAAAAAAAGAAGTTTTTTTTAGTCCCCACAACAGCAGAAAAAACGCTTTTTAAAAACCCCTGGATAAAAATTTACATTGAAAAAAACGCTTTTTCTTTAAAAAAATACAACGGGAACCGGGCTTAAAAACCCCTTTGGATATTCAATGTCCCTGGAGCAATGGGAATTAAAAAAGTAAAAATCGCGCATGGACCGCACACGGGAATTAAATTCCCAAAACCCCCAAAAATCAAAATTTAAGAACTTAAAGAAGCAGCCTCTGAGACAACTGTGACCCCCCCAAAAAACCCATTTGTAAAAAAAATTGGAGTTTTTTAAGTAAGAAATCATAAGCACCGGGGGGGCACCTTCCCAAATCTTTAACAGAGAGAGGGGGTAGGGGCCTTCCAGCTTCGCCCCCGGGACTTATATAGTGCGGTGACGTCCAGAATCCCCCCCGGCTCTGATTGGCTTCAACTTCACATGCCCATGCAGGCTATCCCCTTCTTCCTCCCAGAGTTCTTTGCCCCCCATGAAAACCCCCAAATTTCTAAAGCCATTTTATAAAATCAAAAAAACACTTCGTTAAAAGCAAATTTAACCCCCAAATTTTTCGACTTCGTTCAAAAACCCCAAATTTCCCCAAATTTAAAAAAAAATTTCCACTTTTTTAAAAAACAATTCGCCCATCTTTATTATAACCCTCCCCCCCCCACATCCAATTTTAAAAACCATATGCGTAAAAATAACAGAAAGGCTATCCCAAAACCTTATTCTTTTTATCCCCCCCACCCTTTAAAAATTATAAACCTACTAAAAAAAACCAAAATAATCCTGCCTTTGATTCCAATATTAAAGTCAAAAACCCCAAAATTTCCCAAAGCTTCAGAATACTGCCTGCGGCGCTGCACAAATACAAAACCCTACCAAAAACCAGTTTAAGACCCCGGAAAGAAATTTAAAAAACAATTAAAGAGAACCTGTCACCTCTTTGGAATTTTTTTTTTTTTTTTTTTTTTAGCAAATACTTGTTTTAAAACCCTAGGGATAACAATTCTGAGGGCATTTTTTCATGGGAAAATCTAAAATTTTTGCCATTCCTTTTTAAAAATTAGCCTTTAAATTTGTTTTAATAAAGAACCCACTGGCTGTTACCGACCCCCCTTGACATAGAGTTTGGGCCCAAACCCCCCCATTTGGGGTTGAAAAAACTTTGGGGAAACGTAATTCTATTAAACAAGGGGGAGAGGTAAAAATCCAATGTAAAATTCTGGGCCGGGCAACAGGAGCCCTTTTTTGAAAGCACTGCCCCCCTGATTTTAACTCAAAGTGACAGCTCATGCAAATGAGTGCGGGAGCTTATTTTTTACTTTGGGTCATTGTCCTGCAACCTATTTAAAAATAGTTAGTATAAATTTAAATTCCCACTACAAAAAAAATTCCATGAAGGCGAGGCCCTTTTTAATCAAAACTTTTTTCAGGGGGAATAACTGGGGAACTTTTAAAAGCATGTTCTCCCGAAAAAAAAGGGAATTCCATAATCATTGTCTCTTGAATCCAGTGACTCACAGATCATATTTTTATCTGATTTTAGACATTTCCTTTTCTTCTCCATCTGCCCAAACTACCATCATAACTTCTCCTGACAACTAAGATTTATCTGTCCATCATATCTGCCTTTATAACAATATATATAAATTCTGACCCCAGACAATTGTAAAGAAAATTATTCAGAGCAGACACCATAGACTTTGATGGTATATTGCCAAGTCCATGTTGGAACACACCTATCTTGAGAATGGGCCCACGAATGTTACAGAGCAGACTGGAGAGATGGCCACGCTAACGCATAACTCCATTCTGTTTTATAGGATTTCCTGCTCATCTGTACAGGGAACATCCATAGAACAAATGTGCAGCCGGCTCTCCAGTCTGCTCTGTACTGTAACTTTCGAGGGCCCACTCCCGAGATAGTTGTGGGTCCAAGAGGTGGGACCCGCCCCCATCACACATTGATGGCATATCCTATTGATACACCATCAAAGTCTATGGTGCTAAAAACCACTTTAGCTAATCCTGCAGTTACCTTCTCCCGTGCCTGCATTGGATGATAACAGGGAGCAACAGACTTTCACCTGTCCTACACTTACTCTCTGCAGGGTTCATTAGAGAATTTTAGAAGCATATAACATCCCCCAATACAGAGCTAACTCTAATGATATGAACCATGTGCTCCCCATGCTACGACTAAGGGCTCTCTGAAGCTCAAAAACGCGTTAGCGTTCTAGGCCACCGATTTTTGGCTCTTATGTCCTCACTTGTCTTTTAACGGATTACAAATAAATGCGCTTGGATTTACTTTTACAGGAGTTGCTGGCAACCTGTTTCTATTGGTGCTATCTCAGTTTGTGTTCTCCAGACCACAGCCGTGCAGCCTGGATCTTTTGGTATGGTGAGCTGGCTCTCTTTTTTCCAGTCTTATTGCAAAAAGCAAAAACAGAAAGCAAAGGAAATCTTCCTCTGAGGGTACTTTTTTGTGGGTTGAAGTGTACACTTTACTGGTACCATTGTGGGATACAGGCAACTTTTTTATGACAATGTTTTGGAGTACATGATATGACCTGCCTGAGGCTTCTGGCAGCCGATCATCACCCCATGATTACATGCCGGGGGAAAGAATGATGTGCAGCACTGTTCTCCATTTATTTAAACCTAGGGCCGCACTAACCACAGGGTCTAAAATGTTAACAGCAGGAACCAGAGTTGGTCCAAACCCTGCTTTCATGACCCGAGTTGTACACAGTTGTGATGGGGAACCCATGCCATAGTTCTAATAATCTAATAATCATCCATTTATGTAGCACTATCATTTTCTACAGCGTTTGAGTTATAGAAGTTAACAAAAGGTAAAATGACAAGCAATTAAAATGTATGAACAAACAATGAGATAAAACGAGAGAGGTCCTTGCTCATAAGGGTGCTTTCATACGGTGCACTTTTTGTGTGTTTTTTAATGCATTTTTTTGTGCAGGAAGGCACAATAATCAATGCTGTACATTGCTGCACAAAAATCGTGGTAAAATTGCACCAAAAACACACTGTGTGAAAGCACCCTAAGAGCCACAAATACCTGCTGTGTATGGAGCGTGAGCCTGCTCCATACAACCTTCACGCTATTTGGACGTGTGGGTACATCTAAATGCATGAAGGTGTTAAAAATTATATTAAATAACCTAAACATACTGCTTGCTAATTTAGAAAAAATAAAGAAAAAATCGTACCTATACATTTTTTTCACCCCACACAGAATTCATGCTGTTAGTTACATATCTTGATTGGTCTTATATAACCCCAGTAATAACACCTCTGTAGGAGCTTATAGCACCGCTAGAGGGGCTAATTTTCACCCCCCTATAGAAATCCATATCAGCCCCCACATAAGTGAAATGACTGGTTTAATAATAAGGGGTGAAAGCCACCAGTGCTCTTAATGATCTGTATGGACACCATGGGCTAAAACCCAGCCTGAGGCATCCATATAGGTTATTGGTAGCTGTGGTGGATTTCAGCCTTTATTGACACTTAGTCAGGGTAACAGTGTCATCAGGCAGCCCAACACAGGACCTTGTCTGATGCCCACACTGCTGAGGTCCTGCAGCTGGCTGCTGAAGGGTAAGTGCAGCCCAAGCAGCTTGGAAGTCGGTCAGGCAGCACACAAGATGACCAGTCCGCCGGGCATTTGCCCGCTTGGGCATATGCCCAATCAGTGCCTGCTCGAAACTCACATAGAACAGAATGGAGTGTTGAGTGTAAGAGCGGCATACTCTCTTTTCTGTACGGAAACTTTCGAGGGGTCTACTCCCAGAGGTAAGACACGCACATCACCTATCGATATACCATCAAGTGCAAGATGAGAACACCTCTTTAAGTTCAGCTTTACCTATGTAACCATTGTTTGGGCTCCCACAACCCCCTACTCTTTAATAACAGTAGTCAGACAGAGTTGTAAGTATGTAAATATCAAAGCAGGAACTTCAAACATTTCAAAAAGTTAGATATGAAATAGATAGACATGAGATAGATAGATAAGATAGATAGATAGATAGATAGATAGATAGATAGATATGTACTGTGAGTCTTCATAAGCAGGATCCTCTCTCCTTCTGTACCAGTCTGTATTTATTTAGCTAATGAATACTGTACTTGCTTTCGTCTTTTGTGAACCATTTTACATATGTGCAAAGTAAAAATAAATATATACATATATTATATTTTTATTTTATTATAATATATTATATACTTGGAACATATTTAATATGTCAAGTAATAATAATTATAATATATTATATTATATATATATATATATATAATATATATATATATATATATATATATCTATATATATATATACTATATAATATATATACCGTATATATGTATTATTTTTATAAATATAAAGCAGATATATATAAATATTGTATATATTAATATTTCTTCTAACATTTGTTGCTGATGTATATTTTTCACTGAATAGTTTTTTTTAAGGCTCATTCTGCTCTATTATTCTACAGCTTTGCCTCTTTTTGTTTGAACAATTTTACTGTAAATTCGATTTTTCCTAAGGAGATGATTTACAATGAATAGATACGTCTATATTTGAGCAATTTAGTTAAATATATTACTAATATTTTTCCCTCCTATGTGCTTTTGCAGGGATGAAAAAAAGAACAGTCATTGTATTATAATCGAGAAAGATCAAAGGAAGCAATTTATTCAGGCAAGCTCACATCATTTTAGGGAAATGTTTTTTGATTGTGGTTAATGATGTAATCAGGCTATCATAGTAAACTGCCCACAGGTTGGAGGTGCTGAGAAATTACAGCTTCAATACCGAAAAGAGGATAATCTTTTAGAACAAGGAAATGAAATTTGAAAATAAATCTAAATATAACATTTTTCATGTTTGAAAGATGCATATGGAACTGGATTGATTTGATAATGGTGCTAATATTTCTATACTTACCTTGAAGGAAAACAATGTATCACGAGAAAATTAAATACAGTGAAATTTGTGACATGGAAAAAAGCCAGAATAAATGGGATATTTTAACATCTTTGATTTCATTCTTTAAAGACCAATTACTTTTCTGTCCCCTGTGGGAGAAAAACATGCTTCTTCTCAATGGCTGAATTCCTATAAGACTTCACTGATTCATGTTATATTTAGCAGATTACAGTTTTAGAGTCATCAATAGGAAAGGCCGTTACAAACTGACAGGTCTAAAATCATACTCTTTGATTGTAATTGACAGAAAAAGCATTTAAGGTAAAGGAAAAAAAATATTTTATTCATCCATGATTACACTGTGGTGTGATTTGGTGACATAATACAGCTGTGAACTGAGGCAGGAAAAAGCGATAACTCTTCTTGAGGGCTTGACATGATGTAGCCTTTTACTCTTCCTTATGCCAATGCCACTAGCTATAGCTGCTGCATTGATGGTGTCTTGACAAACAGAGCCGTGGATGGCCATAATTACAAAGGACTGAACACTTCTTAGGAAAGTTTGGTTTAATGCTCAATAATAAAAAGAGAAAAGCTAAGAATTCATATCTTCACTTTAAATGTGGCTTAAAAAGGAGGATTTTTGTTCTAGATTAATAGAGCAAGTAACTTGAAAGTTTAAGATATGTTATTAACATTGTCAGAACACTGAATTTTTCCCATGATAAATCACATACCTTTCCCAGTGTACTCTAAATAATATTTATTTATTTTGTTTGGTGTTTTCTTTTGCAGATAAGGAAAATCATGGTAATATTAAAATTAATAAGGTTGGTATTATTATTATTATTATTATTATTATTATTATTATTATTATTTTTGCCCATAGTAACCTATGGGCAAAAAAATGAGTTTTAGACCTAAACAATTTCCATATTTGTGGCTCTTAGGGTGCTTTCACACAGTGCGTTTGTGGTGCAATTTTACCACGATTTTTGTGCAGCAATGTACAGCATTGATTATTGTGCCTTCCTGCACAAAAAAATGCATTAAAAAACGCACAAAAAGTGCACCGTGTGAAAGCACCCTTATGAGCAAGGACCTCTCTCGTTTTATCTCATTGTTTGTTCATACATTTTAATTGCTTGTCATTTTACCTTTTGTTAACTTCTATAACTCAAACGCCGCAGAAAATGATAGTGCTACATAAATGGATGATTATTAGATTATTAGAACTATGGCATGGGTCCCACATCACAACTGTGTACAACTCAGGGCATGAAAACTTTAATCCAGGGAATTTATCTGACTGTTTTTAGTAAGCAAGGAAGTAAAAGTCATCTAAGCCACAAATGGCTCGTTGTACTAGTGCCTAGTGGTATTGGAATGGTCAATAAGGAGAGATACAAAACAATCCTAATGTGCCATAGGCACCATTAAACCCCCGTCCACTGACTTAATTATGGTGAATACAAAAACTTCACTTTTAATGAAAATATTGTTAAAATAGCTCCTAAAAAATAAATTGTTAAAAATAATGCTGTGTGAGCCCAAGGATCATAAATCTATCCAACTATTTTCTAGCTATTCACTTAGCTAATACACAGAAGTGTCTATCTTTCAATCCTTTACACTGCAGCTGCAATGTTATATTATAGGGATAGGCATAGAATATATTAAAACTTGGAACAAAGCCCCCTCTACAGCATGTTTCACTGATATCAGTGTCCTCAGGGGTAACAAGACAAGTAAGCACGTAACACCGATTGAAATATGACTGCAAGTAAAGGGGTCCTCAGGGGTAGCAGGACAAGTAAGCACATAACACAGATTGAAATATGACTGCAGTTAAAGGGGTTTTCCTATGAATAACCTTTGTTACCTATCCTCAATGGTAGACTCATTGTATCTAACTAATGAGACCCCACTAATTGCTGCAGTGGGCAACCTTTAGTCCTTGGAGTTAGCTCAGATGATAAGAAGAGATTATAGACATTTGGCCCAATAATTGCACAACCATTATATTCAAACTATGGAAGATTTATAAACAGCTAAGATGGCAAAATCTGATTATTTCACCATTGCTTCCTGCTTCTCTTTTTATATTTGGATTGGTGGTAAGGCTGGCTGACTTGTAAATAAGTCCTGTGTGGCGAACACCTAGTCATTGACAGATGCTTCCCTACTATTATTAAATATATTTTTAGGTTTACCTGCATTAAAAGAATATTCCTACCATACACATTCAAGGCATATCGATAAGCTGTGCTATCAATGTGTGTAAGGTGCAGGTCCCCCTTCTGAGACCAATACCTATCTAGAGAATGAACCCTGAAACCTCTTTGATTTGAACAGAGAGGTGGTCAGAACTCTCCCATAAAAATCAATAGAAGTTCCGAGTACATCCGTGCACACTGCTGGGTGTATGTTTTTAAGAGGCAGTTCTAAAACTTCAATTTTGTCACTGCTCAATAATTTAAATTTGAACTTATTTGCTTTTATTCTACTGTGTATCCATGTATTAATATGCAACCATAAAAATGGGAAATCTTTGGAAAATATCACAAAACCAAACCTATAAAAGTGGTCTATCAGCAAGTAGTATGTACCATAATCCAGGAATATTACCAACAAAACCTGTAACAAATATTAAAGAATCAACCAAAATAAACAGAAAATAGAATTTATGAAATACACAAATTATACCTAAAAATATTTAATATATATATTAGAAAACACAGAAAAGTGATTATTTTCACCCACAATATAATAGGTGCTCAAAACCCCTGTGTATCACTACACATCTTGAATTCCAAATATGTCATAGGATTATATAATTACATGTGTCACACATAATGTAGAAAAAGAAATAAATGAAAAGATAGTAATAGCCAGGGAGGAAACAGGAGATACTGCCATGCTGAATGTGTGTTTCGGCTTATACTTCTTATATTTATAGATTATGTGTGATACATGCAATGATATACTTCTATGATATATATGGAATCCAAGACTTGGAGTCATGCACAGGGGTTTTGAGCACAAGATATCATGTGGGTGAAAATGATCCATTTTACATGGTTTTTAATACATTTATATTCAGTATAGTCTAATATTTTTTCAGTTATTTTGCTTGATCCTTGTATTTTTGTGATAGTTTTGGTCACAATGTTTACCAGCTTAAAAGGGATAAGGGTGGTTTGCCAGTAAAATTCTGTGATCCACCATAGAGTGTATTCTATACCTTTTGACATAACTGCTGGCAGGGGTGCAATCAGGGAAGTACCCCTATATGGAGTCCTGATTAAATTACAAAAAGGGGCCCACTGATATGGTGCAAAGTAGGAACTGGTAATGGGCAGGAGGCCTAGATGCTTCAGTTATTTAAAAGCCTTAAATTACTGATGACAGCCCTGGCTGCTGGAATAAATTGCTGATTAAGGAGTGGTTCGGCCTATCGCTTATATTGAATTGAATGAAGATATTTCCACAACAACTTTATTGTTTGGAAATTTTTGCAGTCATTTCTTAGTGCATCAAATACAATGTCTGTTGTACATAACATTTTAAAAAACGGAAGTTATCTTTTAGATTGGAGTTACATTATTGTTCCACTGCATATAAACAACACCTACATAGCTATATAGGAAATGATCCACACAGCAGGATATTCTTTTCATTGTACCCCATAATCTTTACAATTAGCATTCAAATAATGGGCGATTTGTTCTCTAATCATAGGGCACACACAGTATTCAATCTAATATATGGATAATTACCTCTTGCAATATGCTTTAGTTACATTTTATAATAACAATTTGAACTTATTGCAAAATGAATCCCATGGCACAATGTAACATTTAGTTAGAATGAATGGCTTTTATTTCAAGATACGATGACACAGGTTTCTGTGCTTATGCACTAATTGGTAATTATGCTGTCGGTCAATTTGAAATGTGGTTCACAAATAGTCACAATGTTCATTTTATGTCCATTTGACAATATTTTTTTCGAAGCGACTTTATCTAAATGAAAAATGGTAAGGTAATGTAATCATCTTTGGTTAAAAGTGATGGATGAATTGAAACATTTTTGAATCAGGTCACTGGTACTCATGATTAGTGCATTGTTAATCAAGTTCCTGAGATTGCTATCAAAAGCTTTATCTCTGTTATTCAAGCTGGAGAGAGGATCATGAATATTAACGAGATTCAAAGGGATCTCAACACAGAATATGGAGTACTACAAATGAAAAGGCTAAATTAACTCAGACTGTGACTTTCTGAGCTACTATGTACTCCAGATTAATCTCTATACCGTCATTTTGTACTGTAAATATGTGGCCAATCTGAGCCGTATCTTAGGAAAGCAACTAAATATATTGTAACTGGTTTTATCATGTTGATTATTATTAAAGAACTGTTTTCTGGCATTTGAAAAATCATTGAAATTTGAAGTAAAATTACAGAGTTAAGGTAAATCATATGTCAAATAGAAAATAGAGAAATAACCATCATTTCTGTAATAAAAATCTACCAAGGGATTGTCCACTATTTACTGTTTGCATTTATTAAGTATAGAATAAGAAATCAAATAATTTACACATGTATTACATTTTTTTTTCCTATACCTATTTTATACCCGTATAGGTATACTGTACTATATAGTCCATATTCCTGCCCAGTCATGGATTATAATGGACTAAACATGGTGTCCTCATGTGACCCCTGGGATTCAGTTAGCAGTTAGAAGCAGGGTTCCATGACATATATCGGGTAACTAAACAAGAACAACGACAGAATAATTAGAGGCACACGTGTGGATGTATTTTAATGTACACCAGAAACACACTGCTTCTGTGTGTAACATCATGGAAAACTCTAAAGAATAAGAGAAGAGATCAGGAAGAGAATTGTGGACTTGCACAAGTCTGGATGACTCTTGGGTGCAATTTCCAGATACCTGAAGGTGCCACGTTCATCTGTACAAACAATTATACACAAGTACAAACAATATGGGAATGTCCAGCCATAATACCGCTCATGAAAGAGACGGGTTCTGAGTCCCAGAGATTAACGGGCTTTGGTCCTACATGTGAATTTTGACCCAAGAACAAAAGCAAAAGAACTTGTGAAGATACTGCTTGAAGCTGGTAAGATTGTTTCTTAATCCACAGTGAAACGAGCACTGTATTAAAATGGGCTGAAAAGCCACTCTGCCAGGAAGAAACCATTACTCCAAAAGAAACATATAAAAGCCAGATTAATGTTTCCAAATGCACACAGGAACAAAACACCTACATTTTTGGAAAGGTGTCTTGTGGTCTAACAAAATTAAAATTTAACTTTTTGGCCATAATAACCATTGTTACATTTGGAGGAAAAGGGGAGAAGCTTGGAAGCCTAAGAACACCATCCCAACTGTGAAATACGGAGGGTTGCAGCATCATGTTGTGGGGTTGTTTTACTGCAGGAGGGACTGGTACACTTCACAAAATAGATGGAATCATGAGGAAAGAAGATTATGTGGCAATGCTGAAGCAACACCTCAAGACATCAACCATGAAATTTAAGCTTGGGCAGAAATAGGTCTTTCAAATGGACACTGACATGATTGCCAAACTGGTTACAAAGTGGCTAAAGGATAACCAAGTTATTGTTTTGGAGCGGTCATCACAAAGCCCTGATCTCAATCCTATTGAAAATTTAAGGGCAAAGCTGAAAAGACAGGTGCGAGCAAGGCAACTTACAAATGTGGCTCATTTACACCAGTTCTGTCAGAAGGAATGGGACAAAATTCCGATCAACTATTGTGAGAAGCGTGTGGAAGGCTATCCAAAATGTGTGACCCAAGTCATACAGTTTAAGGGAAATGCTACCAAATACTAAGGAAATGCATGTAATCTTTTGACTTTGCAGAAAGTAATAAAAATGTCTTAATAAATTCTCTCTCTCATTACACTGACATTTGGCAAATATAAATAATTTTGGTAATCCTAATTGACCTAAAATGGGTAATGTTTATTCTGATTTCACTTGAGAAAAACATGCATATGTGTCTTTTTATGTAATGCATGTAAACTTATGGTTTCAGCTGTATGAGTCCCAGGGTGGTTACCATAGACCAACATAGTGCCATCAGATATCCTCCACCTTATACATTAAAAAAATATTTGAAGAGATTTTCAGTTGTATTAAAAACTTCTTTGTAGGTAGGGAGTGCTAAAATAGTAAAACAATCAAAATCAACTCACTTCTCCCCAGTGATGATGTCACGTTTATAATTCACAGGTCTTACCTGTCTCTTCCTGTATGAACAGAACGTAACCATTGAGGTATGTTACTGGTGGTAGCATCAAGTGACCGATTATTGTAATATAATCGTCAGAGAGCATCGCAAGCAGCAAAGCAAAACAGGCTTTAACCCCTTAAGCCGAATGCCTGAAAAGTACTTAATAACTAGCAACATTTTTTTAGTTTTTGCCTCCTTGCGTTTCAACAGTCATAACTTCTATATCCTTTAAGTGACAGAGTTATATGAGGACTTGTTTTATGTGAGAAGTTATATTTTTGGTGCAGCGTTGTTTAAGTTTACAAATAAATTGCTGCATATTTTTTTTTTTTTTAATGTACACACCATTTACATTTCACACTAAATAACTACAGGTTATTACGGTTGTGTATATACCTAATATGTGTAGGTTTGATTCTTTTGTGTGTAATGGATGCACAATAACTTTTCTATTACTGTATATACTCGAGTATAAGCCGAGTTTTTCAGCACAAAAAATGTGCTGAAAAATCCCCCCTCGGCTTATACTCGAGCACTGTTCGGCGCTCAGGCGTTGCAGTGGCCCTTTGCCCGACAGGGACCCCCAGTTATATGCGGCTCCTCAGGGAGTGCATATAACTGAACACCGAGTACCGCCGACGGTGTCCGGGCACTGCGATGGCCCGTGCGCTGTCGGCTATCTCTTCACTTGTATGCGACTCCTCCAGAGCGCATGCAGGAGAAGAGATACCACTGCGGGGCAGAGAGCGAGCGCTCCCTGCTCCACAGTGGACTCCGGGCGGCCGCAGACTCGCGGCTGTCCAGAGATTCCGGCACAGGCAGCGTGTGTCATCACGCTGCATGCGCGGCCTGATGACATCACCGCCTGTGCGAGAAGACCGAGGACCAGCGCGCGGGAGGCCGGACAAGCGAGGAGGCTGGAGCCGAGGGAGACGGAGCAGCGGACCAGGTAAGTGTTTTTTTTTTTTTTTTTTTTAAACGCTGCCTATGCCTGCCTATACCCTGCCTAACCTGCCTAGAGCCTGCCTAGTGGGGCCTATACTGGCTATAAAGACCTATACCTACCTATACCTGCCTTTTACCTACCTAGTGGGGGCTATACCTGCCTATAACCTACCTGGGACTAACCTGCCTATAAACTACCTAGGGGACTATACCTGCCTATAACCTACCTAGGGGACTATACCTGCCTATAACCTACCTAGGGGGACTATTCCTGCCTATAACCTACCTAGGGGACCTATACCTGCCTAGGGGGACGATACCTGCCTATAACGACCTATACCTGCCTATAACTTACCTAGGGGGACCTATACCTGCCTATAACCTGCCTAGGGGGACTATACCTGCCTATATCGACCTATACCTGCCTATAACTTGCCTAGGGGGACCTATACTTGCCATAACTTGCTAGGTTTGGACCTATACCTGCCTATAACTTGCCTATGGGGGCAATTACCTGCCCAAGCCTGCCTATGGGGGACATTTTAGCTTCATTATCCTGCCCTATAACAACTATACCTGCCTATAAACCCGCCTATGAGGGACATTAAACTGCCTATACCTGCCAATAACCTGCCTATGGGGGACATTAGACTGCCTATGTAATTTTATTGGTATCTATTTTTATTTTTAAAATTCACCAGTAGCCGCGGCGTTTTCCACCCTAGGCTTATACTCGAGTCAATAAGCTTTCCTGGTTTTTGTGGCAAAAGTAGGTGCCTCAGCTTATACTCGGGTCGGCTTATACTCGAGTATATACGTTAAATATTTATTTTTATTTTATTATTTATTTTGTTTAATTTTTCTAGATTTTTTTATATTTTTACTTTTTTTAAATCAGTCCCATTAAGGGACAACTATTGCACACTTTTTTTTTTCTTTTTACACTTAGTAATGTATTAGCATATTTATGTATGCTAATTAGTAGTGTTGAGCGATTTTTATCGACAAAGTTGAAATCGGCACGGTTTTTATGGTAATCGGATTTTTTTGATCACGCGATAATTTAGTTAAAAATCTGCGCATAATCTATTAATATCGGCCATTTTCGGCGCTTCCTGACATTTTGGCGGCCAGCCAATCAGCTTAAAAGAATAGAGCGGGTGAGATGTGTGTGCGACGTCATGACTGGGATGTTATGGTTGCAATTGGCTGGAAAAAATCACATGACCTCGTTTTAACATAGAACGCCCTTCCTGTCTGCTCAGTGTCTCTCAGCGTTTCATACTAGTTGGACGTGCGCTCTGCATGTCTCCAAACTACTCAGCGAAATCATACTATTTTTGAACAGAGAAACCTCTACTATTAGCTGTTAGTTAGATTTGAACATTTGGAAGATTTTAGGTAGTTTTGCTAGAGAATTTTAAAGCCGCATCTATCGCTATAAAGTCACGGGGGGGTGGGAGCAGGGGGGGGGGGGGGCGTTGGGGGAAACACAGACAAGCTCTATTAAAGGGACACTGGATAAGTTCACCAAGACTTAGTGTAGACATTGCACTGCAATATCTTCATTATTAAAAAGTTTGCTATTAAAATATTTCCTGAATTGGGCAGTTGTGAACTTATATTAGGATACACATCATTTCTTAACTGCAGGTTTCATATTTTCATAGTTTCATTGTTTGTAATGCTAAAAAAAGACAAGTCGTCCATCTAGTTCAGCCTGTTGTGCTAAGTGTTGATCCAGAGGAAGGCAAAACCCCCAATGAGGTAGAAGCCAATTGTCCTCATTTTAGGGAAAAATTCCTTCCTGACTCCAATCTGGCAATCAAAAAATCCCTGATC
>JAODAL010028019.1:0-54002 GCA_025379985.1 Phyllomedusa bahiana | reverse complement strand
AAAACCTTTAAAAAACCCCCCCGACATTACCCGAAGCGCTCAAACCTGCGTATAATTTGATGCAGATACCAAGTGCAACACTAATCAGGATTCTTTAATAACAGGGTAAATGTTCCCTCTGTTTTTCCAAAGAAAATACAACTTGAATGTACTGGAAGACATGATACAATGACCAGTTGCTTTAAAATTATGTTTTTTGAGACATTGCTCACCATTTGACTGAAAACACCTTCACATGGGAAACATAAAGCACCCTAATAATTTTCAGTTCAAAGCAAAATTACATCTGCTTAACCTGTCATTAAACATTAAATTACAATTTGTGTAGTCCCAGACACCACCTATTAAAAGAAGAAAGATTCCATATTATAGCCATTCTATTCTCTTGTTCATCCTCCATCAACATCAGAGGTCAGCATGTGAGTGATTTGGCTATCAAGGCAGACGTACTTTACCTGAAGAGTTAACCCTGTTATCTGTGCCTAAAAATTACTTATCACTTGCATACTTAATACAGTATATTAATTTCAGATCATTTCTATGTTGCAGTCCATACATATGATTCTGCCTTAGTGCTGTACGTTTGTTTAAAAACAGTTTATGTCAGTTGGGGAGCTGAAAAATAGAAAAAAATAAATAAATGTACTCACCTTTACAGCACTACCATTGCTCCTGTGCTGCCCGCTGATGACGTGATGCGATATTGTAACCAGCCAGAGGCCTCAGCCATCATGGGCGGCTCTTGAATATTTAGTCCAAAGTTGTGGATCAGTACAGTGGTCCATCAACATACAATATTAATTGGTTCCAGGATGACCATTGCATGTTAAGATCATTGAATGTTGAAACCATAAATTGGTAAATTGGTAATTAATTCCTAAGCCCCAAAATGTCACCAACTTTGTGGTAAATAAAGAGTAAAATAAAATAAGAAGATAACTTATACAGGTGCTGCAAGTTCTTACATATAAACAGTCAGAAGGAGCTGCTGGAAACTGGAAATCGCTTTCTATTTTGAAGGAGTTTTTTTTGGTCATGCACTTTATACACAACATAACAGAAAAAAAGAAAATGGGGTCAACTTCACTTTGTGATCATAGGATCAGTTCATCTTGGCACATGTGAAGAGTAATACAAAACATGTAGCACTGCACTGTACTGAAGAGAGGCGATACTATATCACCAATCACTACATGTACTTCTCTACTACAGAAATTTTACAAATAAATGGTTTATAATAATTGGCTGGATCATCTATCACTCACATGTGCAACAGATAAGCAGTGTCTGTGACATGATATGTTGAGTCAGGTTTCAAGGTAAAATGTTCCATGTGAAATATCCATTGTGACTTGAGGGACCATTGTGTAAGGCCTAGCTACAGAAATTAAGGGACAGGTCGTAAACAGGCCGTAGCAGGTTGTTAGCAAATACAATTGTGGGACTACATTTTGTAATTTCACCCCAGAAGTTAGCAAAAACTCTCTTTTAATATGAGTAGTCAGTAATAGTTACCAAATATAAACTGTATTCTAGGCACATTTGTTGTTGGGGCTTATACAAAGAAGTCAGCCTTAACAATAAATCCAACTGTCTAATGTTGTGTTGGGCCTCCTTTTGCCACCAGAAAATCTTTGACCCATGGAAGCATAGACAAGACCCCTTCTAAATATGTCCTGTGGTATCTGGTAACAAGATGTTAACAACAGCTGCTTTAGGTCCTATAATCTGCAAGGTGGGGTTTGTTGCCATGAAGGAGTACTTGGTCTGCAATAATGTTTAGGTAGGTTGAACATGTCAAAATATCATCCAAATACATGCCAGAACACAAAATTTCCCAGTGAAACATTCCCCAGAGCACCATATCACCTCTATCTGCTTGCCTTCTTCCCATAGTGCATCCTTCCCAGGTAAGCCATGCACATGTCCCAGGCCATGCACATGTAAATGCAAACATGATTCCCCAGATCAGGCAACCTTTTTATATTGCGCCATGGTTGATTTCTGATACTCAATAACCATTGTAAGTGGTTTCCTGCAATGGACAGTGGTCAGAATGATAATAAAAACATTGCACTAACAGCTTTCTGTAATAACCATTATCTTTTTCAGCAAATTGTGTTTTTACTGTGTTATAACCCGTAATGTGGGGTTCTCAAGGAAAGAAGTTCCCCTTTTAGTGAAAGTATTCCTGTCTATAAAGATCACAAGATTGTTTCTCTTTTCTACTGGTTTGTGGTACAAAAAGCCTAAGGCTGAGTCCCCACGGCAGTGGACAAATACCGGTCGGTTTTACCCGGCGGTATTTGTCCAGTTTTTCGGCCGTCCCCACGGCTGCGCGGGGGGTGGCGGGGGGTGGCGCTTTTCTCCCCGATGAGCGGAGAAGAGCCTCCCCCCTCCCATTGAGGTTGTTCTATTCCGTCCGGAAACCGGACGGAAGAATGAAAATGTCAATGTTATTTGAGCGGCCCGCGGGCGGAAAAGACTGCCGGGCGGAAAACCCGTGCAGTGGGGACTGCTGCACGGGTTTTCTGTAGAGCACAATTGTGCTCATTTTCAGCCGGTTTTTCAGGCGGTCTGCAAAACACGCAAACGGCTGAAAAAAACGGCCAAAAACCCTTGCCGGGGGACATTTCCCTAAGAGCCTCATCATTTCATTTCATTATAGTTCTCTGAAAAATAGTAAGCAGAGCTCTGATTGGTTGCTATGGGGAAAATCACAGATATTCAAAAAAACAACTGTGGTTATTATTGTCATCCAATTAATCACGTATTTTTTAGCAAAACAACAGCTAAAAAACAACTTTTAATTAAATATTTAGTAAAATATCCACAAAATTATCCAAAATAAAAATAAAGGACACATGAGTCACAAAAAGAACCTGCGGAGTTAAAATAGGCATATGACAAAACAAGACAAATACAAAGAGAGTGTAATTATAATAGAAACATTTACAATCTATAGATACTTTTCTTCAGAAGATTTCCCACAGTATTAAAGTCCTTAATTCCACCGATAATATTCAATTCAATTGAAGTCCATGCTACACAAAAAGAATATAAGGCTCAAAAAAGATCATGTGACTTTTCCCTTAACTCCCAGACTATTTTTTGCCTAATAAAGGCGGGTCATCACCACAGCTTAATCAGGCCCTACGGAACCCCTGCAATCTCCCAAACAATAAGGGCCCCCCAAAAAAACCACTGCTGTAACTTAAATGGACCCGTGGGGGTGTTTTAAAAAAGCGAATCTTAAAACACTTTTCCTGTGCGTTTGCCCCTCCCCAAAAAAGATAAACCCCACCTGGGAGGGTTCATTTGGGGAAATCATGTGAAATGTTGTAGTCTATAGTCACCCCCCTATATAAATTTTTAGTTTGCTCCCGGGTAGGATAAGCCCCCCAGTGACTGGGTGGGCAACAATGAAAGCAAGGGCTTAAAATAGAGAAGCTTCGGCCCATACAAACTTTGGATGGGGCCCCCCTCCCCCCCCCTGACCACGAACATTTTTCCCGGATTCTTAATAAATCATACATTTAAATGTAGATAATAAGGGGGCGAATAACTCACCATAATATCCCATTTAAGCTACCAAACAAATCCATACCCCAAAGCCCAAATTTTCCCAAAAAAATTATTAAACTTTGGGGTACCAAAAAAGGAAGGGTAAAAACCGCCAAAACAGGGACTACAAATTCCACCACAAAATTGACGGGAATAATACTGTATACGTTATTGAAAAAAGATCAGTGCACAAAGCCCAAACTATTAGGGCCAATAGTGGTATAACCCAATGTACACAGGCTCCCCCGACTGTATTTTAAACCTCATACAGACCCCTTATAGTGGTAGATAAAAAAAGGTAAAAGGCTCTGCAAACGAAATTTTCCCCTCCTACAGGCCCAATATAGTGGGTATCATGTACACAGGCCTACAGATGTTTAAATAAATTTACAGTGCAGTTACATTCTAGGGACTAACCGGGAGACATCTTCTATGATTTAAATTTTTTTCTTTTTTTTCTCCCCCTATCCAGACCCCAGGGAGGTTTTTTGGTCCAAAACCGTACCTGCAAAATTTCCCTTACAAACATCTTAGTTTTTCTAATTTTTTTTAAACATTTCCCCTACCTGGGGCCATCTCTGAAAAAATTCCACGTGATTTATAGGTGCGTTTGGGAATGAAAAATGGAGTGACAGGGGGGGAGTGGAGGGGTGGGTTTGGGGGGTTAGGGGCCCTTTTGGGGTATTAGGGGAGGGGGTTATGAGGGATAGGTGGAGGGGGGGTGGGAGGGGGTTTGGTGGGGGTTGTATTTTGCATTGGCACTAGGATGCTTACACAAGGGTGGCTAGGCCAACCCCAGGCCCTTGCAATGCTTTTTACGAACCCACTCCTTTCGTTCCCCAGGCGGTATGCTTGGGGATTATTTTTTAATGCTGAAAGCCCCAACCCTGTTTCATCTTCAATCCCCCATGGCTGGGGAAGGGGGTTTTCACTCAAAAATCTTATATCCATGGCCCCTTTCCCCATTCTTTATGTACATGGTTAAGCAGCCCCCGGGGTACTTTGCAGAAAAAACAGCCCCGAAGAAATGGGTGTTGCCACCCCCAGGGCTTCCCCGTAGAAAAGATTTTTCTTTGGTTTCCCAACTCAGCATTCCTCTCCTCCAAACCGATGAGGTTTTTGTTTCTCCCAAACATTTCCCTACTTTGGTTTCATTTACCAAATGACTTTCCCCCAATACCTTCTGGATCATAAAAGCCCCAGCACAAACTTCAAAATGGGGCCGGGGGACAGGGGTACGGGTTTTAAAAAAAACCAATTTTTTGTGAAAAACGTTGGCACTGTGGATCAAAAATCCCGGGCGGCATAGTGGTTACTGAGGGTACTTTTGTTACTTTGGGTTTTTCCAGCTCCTGAAGGTCTTTCCCAATAGGCCCCCCCGTGTGGTTGTGGGTTTTTTGCTCACCGTTCTTGTGATAATTTTGACACCAGGGGGTGGGGGCCCCAGACCCCAAGGGGGGATTACCCAGGGGTTTTGGAAATGTTTTTTCCATTTTCTAATTATTGCTCCCACGGGTTGATTTCTTTTTCAAGTTTCTTGCCTGTTGAAAAATTCACCCTTCCCAGCATGATGCAGGGCCAATTTTGTTTCTGGTGTCCTTCAACAGCTTTTTGGGTTCTTCCCCCATAGGGGATTTTGCAGTGTGATGTTTTGGGGTTTGTTGGACGGGTTTCTTTAATACTGAAAACCCAAGTTCAAACAGGTGCCATTACAAACACATGGGGGGAGGACAGAGGGGGGTTTTAAAAGAAAAGTTCCGGGTTTGGGGTGAGAGACAAAATCTGCTTGTTTGAGGTGACCAAAAACTTTTTCCCCAAACCAAAATTTTTGCAAAAAACTTTTTTTCCAAATCGGGGAAAAATGTAAATTTTCTGGATTTTTTTTCAATTTTGCTTTTCATATTTTAAGGGTCTACCTATGTTTGTAAAATTACAGGCCTCCTCATTTTTTTAAAGTGGAGAACTTGCAAAAATTTGGGGGGCTGACTGTTGGATTTGGAATGGAAATATACTTTGCTCCGTATCGACCAAAATTTGTTAAAAGGTCTACTTGACTATATCACAAAAGACAAGACAATGAAGTAGATGACATCTGATTTAAAATTAAAACCATGAAAAACCCCCCTCCCCTTTTGGGAAAATCTTGTTTGATAATAAACAAGGAAACACTCCCCATCGTTAAAAGGGAAAATTTTTGTTTTAAGGGGCCCGGGCATTAACCCCCTGGCAGGAAGAAAGGACATCTGGATAGCAAAAATCCCCCCCTTTCGGGAACATGGGGAGGGGGGGATTTAAACCCCCGGGTCTGTGGCCCCCTAGGCAATTTTGGACCTGCCCAGCGGGGCTTTTTGTTTTTGGGGACAAGGGGCCCACCAACGGGAAAAAATTTGGACCCCTGAAAAGGAATTTTTTTGACTTTTATAAAAAAACTGAACTGTTTGGGTTTTAAGTGAGCCTTGGAAGTTTTTCCAGGGAGGGACAATGGAGGGTTTCTTTGGCTTGTGGGTGTTTTTCGGGGTTTTAAAGATGGCCCCACAAGGCATTTTAGGCCCTCTTTTCCCCATCATCTTCCCCCCCCTTTTTTTCCTCTCCCCCCTGCCCTTTTTTAGTTAGCTTATATATAAAATTATCCTTTTAAAAAAACCCCTTTTAAATTATCCAGTTGTTCGGGGGTTTTCAGTTTTTTAAAGGCCCCCCAAAAAACCCAACGATTCTACACGGGACTAAATACTTTTTTCCCCCCCACTATTTTATATCAAGCCACCCCCGCTCCCCCCGGCTGGGACCCGATCTGGGGCTCTGCCATAGGGGCCCTCCATTTGTGTGCGCATCAAAAAAAGGGGTCCCATGCAGAGGGAACGTAAGCTTTCTAGAAATAGCAGGTCAAAAGATATTTTTTTTTTACAAAACCTGTAAACAAGGGGTTTTGGCTCCCGGGGTAGCTGCGGTCTCCATTTGTTTTCCTTTTTGGTCTGGGCATTTTTTATGACATACCACCAGTAAACCCAATAAAGGGGAACCCTTTGGTGAGCAGCCAAAAATTGCCCCAACCCGATGAAATTCAGCGCACCATGGGAAACCTAGTAGTTTGAAATTGGTCAATTTACCCCGGGCCCCAAAATGCACCCAAAGAACTTTCATATAAAAAAGAACAAAGAGGTTAACCCCATAAAAAATATAGAAACATGGCCCAAACCCTTTTAATTCATCACCTAAAATGACCTTGAGTGGAAATTCCTTCTTTAAAACTACCCCTTGGGTGATTTTCTAATAATGCATACCAGGAACCCCCTCCCCAGGGCTTTGTCATTCTGGGAAAGTTGTGTTTATAAAATTGTTATTTATATTATTTCCCCGCTACCTTGGGGTGGGATGAAACTGTAAATACGGGGCCCAACCCAAAAGGGTAACAATTTTTTTTTAAAACTTTTTAATTTAAGGCTCATTATCACACCCCTTTTACTGCAGCTTTGAACGTGAGGCCCCACCCTCTTTTTTTAGACAATCATCTTGGCTTCTCATACCCATAAATTTGCTTGCAAAATATTTAGCTCATGCTTAGGGCTGTAGGTTTTTGTCTTTTAAATGCATTGTTACTATTTTTTTCTCCTAAAAAAAGTAAGGTTCAAGTTTTATTATTTTGGGTTGTATTTTTAAATTTCCCCCTTTGATTTTAACATTGATGAATCCTTTTTGGGGGGCCTTGAAATATTTTAATCATGGGCTCCGGGGCCCAAATTGATTCGAGGGGCTCTTTCTACAAAGTTCCCAATGTTTTGGGGCATACTGGTCAAAATTTAATTTTGGGTTTCAAATAAGCTTATTCTTCAACTAAAGGAAGCCCAAACCAGCAACTCTACTTTATTTTTATTGGAAAACCCTTTCTTTTGCCAATTTCCCGATGTAAACTTTTGGTCATTGTCCTACCGAAAAAACTATGTCGTCCCTTTTTAAACCCATAAAAACTCAAGTGTGTGAAGTAACTCAAATTTTTAGGAGATTCACATACAGCCAGCATTAAAGGGCCACCCTCGACCCCGGTGAGAACATCCAAATGACTTTATCTTTTGAAAAAATCCATTTTCATCGGGGTTTTTTCCCCCGGCAGTGCTGTATGGCAGGGCATTTTTGCTGTGATGCTGTGGTGGTGCAGCCCCCGAGCCAGGGGGCTAGGTTTGGGGAGCAGTGGTGCTGTTTGGGCCCCTGGGCCCGTGCCCCTTTTTTGCGTGGCTTTTTGCTGCGGTGGTGGGCCCCTGTGCAGTGCTGCTTTCCAATCTAGGTAGGGACCCACTTAAAGGGGGTCGCCGTGAGGGGGGCCCAAATGGGGCTTATAAAGTTTTTATCGAAAAGTTTTACTAAAAAAATAAAAAAAACAAAAAAAGTACAAATGAACTAAGAAAAACCCCCTGTTCATTTTTTTAAAGTTTTGCTGAAAACATTAGGGTCAACGTTTTAGTGTGAGGAATTTCGGTCCTTTCCTCTCCCTTCCCCATTCCTTTCCCCCGAATTGGGCAGTTCCTTAAAAATTTTTCGATCCGTTTTGTCCCCTTTTCCTTTGATTTCTTCCAAAAATCCCTTTGTACCTAACAGGGGCCCAGTCTATTTTCTTCCGTCCATTCCAAATCACTATTTTCCCTTTCCCCTACTGTCCAAATTTTCATACCTTTTTTTAAACTTGAGCCGACCCCTACTTATGCCCCAATTTAATTTTTAGGGGTTCTTCACCTTTTTTTGGGGCCACCATTTTCCGACTTATGAAATGCGCATTGCATGGTGATTTTCAAAGAAAAAAAGTGTTTTCTCATATTACGAAAAATACCAGCCACCTCCATTGCAGTGTTAGTCTCGCCCGAAAATGATAGACCCTTTTGAAAGCCAAATTTTTTGACTGATATTTTGCGGAAAGTCCACCCCCTTGACAGTTACGCAATTTTCCCTTTGGGCATCGATGCACTGGATGATGTTGCTTCTCTTTCCTTGGGAAAACCCACTTCATAGCTTTCTCCCTTTATGCAAAATTTTTGAACTTTTGCTTAGGAATCAATCTAATTTAACACGAGCTAAATTTGGGGAAAGTGAGAAAAAGGTTTTAAATTTGGGGGTTTTACCCAAAGAGAAAAAAAAAATTTTTCCACCACTGGGAGCAAAACAAATAGGAATACAGTTTACATGACAAGAATCACAAAAAATAAGCATAAAAAACCATTCACAGGGGGGAGAGGGGGGGTGCAGGTGAAGGGGGGCTGATTGTAGTATTCTCCTCTAAGTTTTGTGTGATGTTTTTAAAACCCCTTTTTAAACCCTCCGGTGTTAGAGGAACGTGGTTTTGTGGAACATGTTAGTGGGAAAGTGTCCCCTGTTCTAAAAGGGAGCAATTTAAAAAGGGAGGAGTCCAAAATGGTGTTTCAAATAATAACAGATCGGGTTTTTTCATGGGAAGATATAAAAATTTTATAGTTTTTTTTAGGGTCAATTTTTCAATCCCAAAAAAATTAAGGGGAAAGGACCCCCCATTTCCCCCAATACTAACGTTTCTTTTCAAAGAAGGGAAAAATTTTGAACAGCAAAGAAAACATAAAAAGTTAAAAGAACAATCCCCTTTTTTTATTACAAAAAAAAAAAAAAAAAAAACATAAACCCGGGAAAACAAAAGTCTCCCTAACTAATAGGGGGCTTGAACGCTCCCTTTTTCCTTATTTCCCAAAAACCCTTTTTTGGTTTAGTTTGGGATTGGGTAAGGCCTGAAAGGGTTTCCAAAAAAAAAACCCAAATTTCTACCCAAAAACTTTTCCCCCCCTCATGCATTCCACTAAAATTTCCCGAGCCTTGAAAACCCCCAAACAGGTCTCCCCCTTTTTGAAAAATTTCAGAAATGGGCTTTTTTTATTCTAGGACAAGAAGTAAGAAATCTGTTCAAATTTGGGGCTAGGCCGGGGGAGGTCTCCTTTTGTTGTAGGGTTAAAAAAAGGGAAAAATTTTCAGGGAAAATAACAGCCCTTTACTTTAGTTTCCCCGTGTATAGCACTAGTTTAAAACCAATAAGAGAAAACCTCCAGAGCCCCGGAGGGTCTTTAAAATGAAACCCCGAAATTGGAAGGGAGGTAAAAATATAACCCCAAAACCCCTTTTTCCCTTTTTTTGCTATTGGAAAAACCCGTTTTTCTTTAGGCTTAACAGGGTTTAACCCCTTTTAAAAATTTTTCAGGACCCGAATAACTTGGGCATACATCATTTAAAAACGGAAAATTACCCGAATTTTGACTCAGATAGCACAAAAGTTAAACCCTTTTCCCCCTCTGGGACACTTACTCTGGGGGGAAAGTTTTTTGGTAGGGAAAAAGCACTCCATTGATAGAAAAATTTTAAAGGAGGTGCAAGTCAAATAAAACTGTCCAGTAAAACTTTCCACCATTCCCCATTGGTTATAAGACCATCCATTACCGACTTACAACAAGGCCCGGAACCCCCTTTTAGGGGGGAGCTATTTATTAAGACTGGAAAAAAGGCAGGTAAGGTCGATGTCAAGACAAAAAAACCCCCCGATTTAAAGTTTATAGATTTAATTCGCCTTTGGGGGGCACACTAAGAAACAATATCTACATTTGGGGGGCAATACTATACAATAAATTTTCAGAGGTTTCAAAAATAATAATTTTTGTTACAAACAAAGGGCAGCAAGAGGTCTATTTACCCTTTGGTTGGTTTGTTTCTGTCACAAAATGGGGAGTCAATGTGGCCTTGCTTCTTGTGGTGCTCCCGGATTCTGGTGCGGATTTTCCCCCCCTCCAAAGAACAACAATAGGTACCTTGGGTTCGTTTAAAAACAGTACTGGGACAGCCTACGTCAAAACCCCCCGGGGTTAAAAACCCACTCATGCCCCCCAGATGCCCTGCTCCCAAATCCCCCCTTTTTTGGGTCCGGGAAATTTTTTTTTGCTGGGAAAACAAAATGGGTATTTCTGCCCGGGAGGGGCTTGGCACAGAACTGAGCCCGGTGATACAATCAGAACTGGATGGGCCTAAGCTACGACCTGGTACCACACATGCCGATCCTACTTGGTTTCTTAAGGCCAGATTTCCATTTCTCTCTTCCCGTGCACCCTAGAGCTGCGGGAGTGGCAGCAGAAATGTGGAAAGTTTCATAATTTTAAAATATGAAACCGGGGTGGACCTGTTATGAAGGGCTCTCCCATAAACCTTCATGAAATATCAGTGCCACTCAGCCTGATTCAGGTCTTTCATGCCTGTGTCTGGGACCTGGTGCTAACGAATTTAAATGAGATTCCCTTGATGTGCCGACCTCCCCTGCTGGGCTGGCTTCCTATGGAGGGGCATTTGCAATGCATCCGAGTTGGGCTAATTGATGTGTAAATTGATGCTTGCTGTGATTGCTGCAATCTGAGTGACTTTGAGTTATGAGAGCTGCGGTGGTGGCTTGTCATATTTGAGTCACTTTTCCTCACACCTCCCCCGTTTAGAGGGCGCTAGGGGCAGTACCACTTGGTGCTCTCCCGAAAACTCCCTTTCCCCTTCTCCCTGTCGGGAAAACCTATTGGCATTGCCGTGGTCTCGGCCCTTCCGGTGGCGAATTGCGAAGTGGTACTGTTGGAGCACTAAGCTCCAGCATAGCAACCTTCCATTGGTTCTGGAGACGGTGTGTAACCAGCTCAGAGGGTTGTGGTCTTTCTCCAAGATGAAATGACGCCCGTACAGGCAGGGCTGCAGCCACTGCAGGGCCCACACTATCGCGGAGTAGGCCATTGCCCTCGGCAGAAGCTTCCGGTTTCAGGTACATAACGGGGAATGTTCTTGTCCTGTTGTGTCCACCGGGCTGCGCACTGCCCCGAGGCCAAAGTCACTGACATCGTTTGTACTATAAAGTGCCGGGTAAAAGTCTGCTGCTTAATAGTACTGGGGAGCTGAAAAGGGCAGCCTTGAGGGCATGGAAAGTCCGTCTCGCAGTCGTTTGTCCATCGCCCTGCGGAGGACAACCTCTTCCTGGTGAGGTCCGTCAGAGGCTTTGCCAGGCTACTTTTGGTGTGGGAACAAACCTCCTATAGTATCCTGCGGTGCCCAAGAAGGGCATACCTGCTTCTTGGTCCTGGGGTGGGCCAGGTTGTTGATGCCATCCACTTTTTCGAGTTCGGGCTTTAAGGTCCCTCCACCTACTCAGTGCCTGAGGTGTGGACCTTGCTCATGGCCAGCTGGCACTTTTCCGGCTTGATGAGATCAAGCCTTCCTGGCGGATTCGCCCGAGCAATAGCATCAGTGCTGAGGTGATCCTCCCAGGTGGTACTGAAAATGGCTAAGTGATCCAGGTATGCGGCTGCGTACCCTTCAATTTCCCTTGAGCAGCGTGGGTTTACCATCCGCTGAAAAGTGGGAGGAGCTTTCCTTTATGGCGAATGCATGACGGTGGACTCGTACAGTCTGAATGGGGTGATAAAGGTTAGAGCGTTCCCGTGCCTCACAGGTCAGATGATTCTGCCAATTTTCGCCAGCTCAGTTCCATGATGGTCAGGTACTTGGCCCGGGGCCCAAATGATCGAGCTGGTCATTCATGCACGGCATTGGGTAAACCCATTGGTGACCGTAACAGCGTTTAACCCCCTGCAGTTCACGCAGAAACGGTTGGTCCGATCCTTCTTTGGGACGAGGGCCACGGGCGAGGCACAGGCACTGTTGGCACCGGGAAATGACCCCAAGCTTCAGCGTCCCCGTCTATCTCCTTGCCAGTGTGCTGCACTTTTGGGTAAAATCTGATATGCTGAACGTCGGATTGAGGGTGATCTCCGGTGTCCACGTGATGATGGCTGACTCCGTCCTTCCTGGCACATTGGTGAACAACTCCCAGAAGGGGTCAGAGTTGCTCACAGCTAGGCCGTTGGTCCTCCAGGAGCTGTCCGCAAATCCCCAACATCCTCTATGGATCCACCCGCCCTGACCAGGCGAGCATATCCAGGAGGTCTCCGTCTCTCATTCCTCTGGCAGGTTGCACATGGGAAGGACACATGCCTCTCCTCAAAAATGTACCTTCATCATGTTTTACGTTGAAGGCCTTCCAACCTTCCCGGACTGTTCCAAGGTGACCAGATACGTTATGGTTTGAGTTGCTGGTGCACGCCCGTATGGGCCTTCTCAGGTTGCCTGAAGCGTATTTTCACTTAGACTGTCTACTGCTGAGCTGATCTTAAGACCCCAGCAGCAAAAGCCACTGCTGGTAGTCCTTAGTGCCTGGGAGTATGGGCCCCGCACGCACACACACTATTGTCTTGATCCCACTGTGCTGGCACCAATCTGTCAGGAAAACCCACCGAGCCCACTCTGACTTGGGGTGTTTCATGACGTTGCACTCCCCTACGGGTGCCCAAGGTCTTCCGGATACGGTTTCACAGTTAACCCCTGTCCACACCGGCACAGGAAGACCCAGGGAGTGCGAGAGGATACTCCCCTCACCCACAGCCCTGAATGGCTGGATGAGATCTGTTTACCGACGCTGGTTAAACAGAGCTCTATCAGCCCAGTAAACTGGAACCAATTCCTCATTGGTTATAAGACCAGTCCGTTACCGACTTACAACAAAGCCAGAAAACAGTCTTGGGGGTAGCTATATATTAATGACCGAGAATAAGGCAGGAGAGGTCGATGATCAAGACCAAATTTAAGTTTATAGATTTAATTCGCCTTGAAGGGCGCACTAGACAAACAATATATATATAGGGACAATACTATACAGATATTAGTCAGAGGGGCAAATAAGGATATGGTTACAAAGAGGCAGCAAGATGTGTCTAGTTACCTTATGTTGGTTTTGTGCTGGGCACACATAGGGGGGTCAATGTGGCCTTGCTTCTGTGTGGGTGCTCCTGGAATGCTGGTGTCAGATACCCCCCCCTGCAATGAACAACAGTAGGCATACCTGGGTTTCAGCTTATAACAGTACTTATAACAGTACTTATAACAGTACTGGGACAGCCCACGTCACACCCCCTGTTACACCCACTCATGCCCCTATGAAACCGGGGTGGACCTGTTATGAAGGGCTCTCCCATAAACCTTCATGAAATATCAGTGCCACTCAGCCTGTTTCAGCTCTTTCATGCCTGTGTCTGGGACCAGGTGCTAACAAATTTAAATGAGATTCCCTTCTCCCTTGATGTGTCGACCTCCCCTGCTGGGTTGGCTTCCTATTGAAGGGCATTTAAATGCATCCGATTTGGGGAAAATTGATGTGTAAATTGATGCTTTCTGGTGACTGCTGCAATCTGAGTGAGTTTGAGTTATGAGAGCTGCAGGGGTAGCTTGTCATTTTTTAGTCAATTTTCCTCACTCTGGGATACTGACTTTCTGAATCAGAACACTTTTATTCCATGCTACATTAGCAGCTCCCTGTCTGGTAAAAATCTTCTCCTAAGTAAGCTCCTCCTACCTTAATACCGAACTGTTGCTAGGCAGTCAAATCAAACTTAATGAACATAAAACACTTATAACAGTGATGAGCGAACCCAAAAAAGTTCGAGTTCGAGTTAATCCTCAAATTTTTAGTCGTTTGGGTTGAGCCTCGTTTCAGACTGCGGCCTCGAATTCGACCTCATAAAAGTCAATGGGAGAAGATGTTCAGGTTAATATTTATTTATACTTATACAGGCGAAGAGAAACTGGAATTACCACCCATAACAGTAAACTGGATACGTGGAACAAGTTAGTGAAGAAAATTTGGCTCTAAGAGTAACAGGAAAAAATTCAGAGGCTAAATGACTTCATTCCTTACAATGGCTAACTGAAAAGAAGAGGAGGACAGCTTGCAAGCAGAGATGCAGCTATAGGAGGTGCAGTGGACTACATTAGACAGCATTACGATTGGTGGCAGCGAGAACATGGCAGTGGGGAACATGGAGGTTACGATTCAACCACATTAGGCGGCAGTGCCATTGGTGGCAGCGAGAACATGGCAGTGGGGAACATGGCAGTGGGAACATGGAGGTTCCGGTTCAACAAAATTAGGCAGCATTACCATTGCTGGCAGTAAGAACATGGCAGTGGGGAACATATAGGTTACGGGTAGACAAGATTAGGTGGCATTACCATTGCTGGCAGCGAGAACATGGAGGTTCCGGTTCCACAAGATTAGGCGGCATTACCATTGCTGGTAGCGAGAACATGGCAGTGGGGAACATGGAGGTCCTGGTTCCACAAGATTAGGCGTCATTACCATTGCTGGCAGCGTGAACTTGGCAGTGGGGAACGTGGAGGTTCTGGTTTGACCACATTAGGCGGCAGTACCATTGCTGACAGCGAGAACATGGCAGTGGGGAACACGGAGGTTCTGGTTCAACCACATTAGGTGGCAGTACCATTGCTGGCAGTGAGAACATGGCAGTGGGGAACCTTGAGGTTCCGGTTTGACAAGTTTAGGTGGGAGTACCATTGGTGACAGCGAGAACATGACAGTGGGGAACCTATACAGATGAGGAGAAGCTGTAATTATAATCCAGAAGAGAAAACTGGATACGTGGAACAACTTCGTGAAGAAAATTTGTCTTTAACAGTGACCTAAAAAAAATTGAGAGGCTAAAATACTTCATTCCTTTCAATGGCTAACTGAAAAGATGAGGACAGCTTGCAAGCAGGGACTTAGCTATTGGAGGTTCCAGTTCGAAATGATTCGGCAGCAGTACCATTGGTGGCAGCGAGAACATGGCAATGTAGAGCAGCGAGGTTCTGGTTTGACAAGATTAGGCAGGGGGGAACAGCGGGTTTCCGGTTTGACAAGATTAGCGCGGGTACTATTGGTGGCAGCGAGAACATGGCAGTGGGGAACATGGAGGTTCTGGTTCAACAAGATTAGGTGGCATTACCGTTGCTGGTAGCGAGAACATGGCAGTGGGGCACATGGAGGTTCTGGTTCAACCACATTAGGCGGGATTACCATTGCTGGCAGGAAGAACATGGCAATGGGGAACATGGAGGTTCTGGTTCAACAAGATTAGGTGGCATTACCATTGCTGGCATTTAGAACATGACAGTGGGGAACATGGAGGTTCCAGTTCGACAAGTTTAGGTGGCAGTACCATTGGTGACAGCGAGAACATGGCAGGGGGGAACCTATACAGATGAGGAGAGGCTGTAATTATGATCCAGAAGAGCAAACTGGATATGTGGAACAACTTCATGAAGAAAATTTGTCTTTAAGAGTGAGGCTAAAAAAATTAAGAGTCTAAAATACTTAATTCCTTTCAATGGCTAACTGAAAAGATGAGGACAACTTGCAAGCAGGGACGTAGCTATTGGAGGTTCCAGTTCAAAATATTTAGGCAGCAGTGTCATTGGTGGCAGCGAGAACATGGCAATGTAAAACAGCGAGGTTCCTGTATGAAGAGATTAGGCAATGTGGAACAGCAAGGTTCCGGTTTGACAACATTAGGCAGTGGGGAACAGGTAGGTTCCAGCTCGACAAGATTAGGCAATGGGGAACGGCGAGTTTCCGGTTCGACAAGATTAGGCAATAGGGAACAGCAAGGTTCCAGTTTGACAAGATTAATCAATGGAGAACAGCGAGTTTCCGGTTCGACAAGATTAGGCAATGGGGAACAGCGAAGTTCCAGTTCAACAAGATTAGACAAGGAGGAATAGCAAGGTTCCGGTTCAACACGATTATTCAATGGGTAGCAATGAGGTTCCGGTTCCACAAGGTTAGGCAATGGGTAGCAAAGAGGTTCCGGTTCCACAAGATTAGGCAATGGGGAACAGAGAGGTTCCAGTTCCACAAGATTAAGCAGCAATACCATTGGTGGCAGCAGGAACATGCCAATGAGGAACATAAACAGGTGAGGAGAAGCTGTAATTACCAACCAGAAGAGTAAACTAGATATGTGGAACAACGCAGTAAAGAAGATTTGGACACAGAACTAAGATGTAGTGTAGTTTAAATTTGTATTTCACATTGTCAAGAAGACATGCTACAGTTTACTAGTCAGTGACATCGGCAACCGGGGCAACAAAATCTTCAGAGAACCACACTTGATTCATTTTTATAAATATCAAACGATCCACATGGTCAGGGGAAAGGTGGATACATTTGTCAGTTATCACACCGCCAGCTGTGCTGTGCGTTCCGAGATAACACTGGTTGCTGGGCAGAAAAAACTTCTAATGTCTTGTCTGAGTCAATGTCTCAGGCCATTCATCCAGTTTGGACACACAGAAGTTGAATGGGTCCAGACTAAGTCCAAAAACATCAATGTTGAGCCGCAGGTAGTCATGGACCATGATTTTAAGGCGATCTCTGTGTGCCTGAATGCTGCCCTGCCTTGCAGGCGTTAGTGAGGTGGTAAAAATCAATTGCCAAATGTCATCCAGTATGGTTCTGCCACACTGTCTTCTGTGGCTATTTGCCATACTAACTCTGCCGCATTGCTGGCATTGTTCCACCGTGACATTAGAATGTGAAGACACAAAAGATGTCTCGAGTTGGTCAATGAGCATTGCCTCAAAATCATGCATTCTACTGTAAATTTCTGTGGGTGGAAGGAAAATGCTCACTTTTGTCTTGTAATGTGAATCAAGGAAGGTGGCCACCCAGAAATCCCTGTTCATTTTTATTGCCTTGATGCGTGGATCATGTTGCAAGTAATGAAGCATCCAAGCACTCATGAGTAGTGTTGAGCGATTGCGTTGGCTATCGAGATCGATCGATAGTCGATAGTCGGCCGCTATGATATGGTTTTTCGATAGTGAGCATCGATTATGCGCGATGACCATTAAAGTCTAGGGGAAGCAACAACAACCTTCATTATTACACCCACACAAGGCTGGAGAAGCTGTAATTAACATCCCACCAACAAGTCACATGATACGTCCTACCATCTTAGCAACACACTTAGGTTATAAATCACAGAAAAAAGTCACAGACATTTACTATCCCCTGTCCTTGTACAACAGCCTGACCCTTAAACCTGCATCACCCTCAAAAATTAAAAAGGTTGCCAGAAGGCAGTATGATTTGAACCATCAATGTTACTTGAAACTGGACATTGAATATCCCTGTCCCCTGGAACGCAGCATGAGCCCCAAACCTGCATGACCCCCACTTTAAAAAGTGCCGAAAAGGAGTCTTTCAACCACCATTTTTTAGTTCACTGGACATTGACTATTACCTTCCTGGGCCACAGCAAAGAGCCCAAACCTGCATGACCCCCACATTTAAAAAGTGCCGGAAAAGGAGTCTTTCAACCACCATTTAAGTTCACTGGACATTGACTATACCTGTGCTGCCACAGCAATGAGGCCCCAAACCTCCATGACCCCCACATTTAAAAAGTGACGGAAAGGAGTCTTTCAACCACCATTTTAGTTTCACTGGACATTGACTATACCTGTCCTGGGCCACAGCTGAGCCCCAAACTGCATTACCCTCACATTTAAAAAGTGCCGAAAAGGAGTCCTTTCAACCACCATTATAGTTTCATCTGGACAATTGACTATACCTGTCCTGGCCACAGCATGACCAGGGCCGGAGTTTTACAGTGGGTGCGTTGAAAGGCCCCGGCTGGCGTCCGTCATCTATTTACACGCAGGTTAAAATGCCTGATGACGCAGCAACGAAAACTGTCGTGCTGAGCAGAGTGCGGAAGCGGAAGTGTGGAACTCCAGCCTTCCTCTGAACACAGTAAATACTGGTAGCGCTTGCCCTCTCCGTATTGAGTGTGGACCAAATTGAGCTTCACTTGGAAATACTGGTGTTAACGCTCCTGTTACACCCAGGTGCCCTTTATCTTGGCATTCTTTTTCTGCATTTTTACTCAGGGGGGTTTTTTTGCTGGAGGAAATGGTCACCTTAAACTTTGTTCTCTTCTGTGCTCCATACTCCATGTTCTCTGAATAACTACATCTGTCAAGTTTTTTCCTGTACCTCCCATGTACAATTCAGAGGAATTTTTTAACAGCATTTTGTACCATGCAATTTTTTTTAGTACATTAATTCTAGAAAACACATTTTTATAAAAATGATGAATGCCTACCGCATGTCTTTTTTCTCTTTTTTCATTGTATTGCATATGGGTTTTCTCAATTCAGGTGATTGATAGCTATGTAAAAGATCTTGCAAAAACAATCATTTTGCAATATGTTTCCATTAACAGTGTCCTAACCTATTCCCATGTTTCTGACAGCACCATCACCTTGAGCCACTCTTGACAATTGTGAAGAACAATGTCTGTTTAGAAACTACATTTTTTTTAGAATAGGAACTGTAGTATGAGCTGCATGTCAACAGCAAAATGCCCCAAAATTCAAAGCATGAACTTGACACTTTGGTCCAATGTGAAAGACAAATGTCTGTTATAAACAACATTTTTAGAATAGGAACCTGTATATAGCTGCATGTCACAGCAAAAATGGCCCCCAAAAATTCCAAAGCATGACCATGAGCCACTTTGTGCAATTGTGAAGAACAAATGTCTGTGAGAAACAACATTTTTAGAAAGACCTGTAGTCATAGCTCATGTCCACAGCAAAATGCCCCCAAAAATTCAAAGCATGACCCTTTGAAGCCACTTTGGTCCCAATGTGGAAGAACAATGTCTGGTATAACAACCATTTTTAGAATAGGACCTGTAGTATAGCTGCATGTCCCACAGCAAAATGCCCTCAAAAATTCAAAGCATGACCCTTGAGCACTTTTGGTCATTGTGAAGAACAATGTCTGTTAAAACAACATTTTTTAGAATAGGACTTTTTGTGTATTATAGCTGCATGTCACATCAAAATGCCCCCAAAAATTCAAAGCCATGACCCTTGAGCCACATTTGGTCAATTGTGAAAGAACAAAATGTCTGTTAGAAACAACATTTTTAGAATAGGACGCTGTAGTATAGCTGCATGTCCAGCAAAATGCAACCCAAAATTCAAAGCATGACCCCTTGAGCCACTTTGGGTCAATTGTGAAGAACAAATGTCTGTTAGAAAGAAAAGGGGGGGGGGGGGGTAAAAGGTAAAAAAAATATAAAAAAATAGGGGGGGGGGGGGGCAACAAACATTTTTTTTATAATAGGAATCTGAGTATTGCAGCATTCAAAGCAGCATGACCCAAAAAATTAATAAAATGACTTCTCACGCATCTGTAAAAATTGTGAGGGAGAAATGCCACTTAGAAGCCCACATTTCTATTCCAAGGACCATAAATATAGCTGTATCTCACAGCAACATGACCCCAAAAAATTATAAATATGACTTCTCAGCCACTATTAAAAATTGTGTAGGAGAAATGCCACTTAGAATCACATATCTGTTCCAAAGGTCCATGATTATTGCTGAATCTCACAGCAACATGACCCAAAACAATGACAATGCGAAACTTCTTAAGATACAAGTGAGTAAATGGAATTTACGGTGTTTGTCATGAAACTTGCTGTCTATTACAGTCTCCTCACAGCAAAACAATCAAAATGAACTGTTGGGAAAAGAGAATAAAAATTGCAGTAAGAAATGATCCATTTTAAAAAAAAGATTTTCAAGGAGGACCAATTCTGTTTGAAAAGGAATGTGAATAGACGTCAACTAATCGTGACCTCGGCATTGTGGCCGACAACATCATCAAGATCCCATGCCAGATTCAGCTGATAAGTCAAACTATCACATTATCTGTGGAAAAGCGGATGCGTTTGTCTTTTACTGACTCCTCCAGCTGTGCGTGAGGTCCCGCCTCAGATATGACGCTGGCTGCTGGGCAGGACAACACCTCTATGGCGTGACGAGCCAGCTCAGGGCCCATTCGTCCCATTTTGGATACCCAGAAGTCTATTGGTCCCGGAACCACATTGCAAAAACAACGTAATTGAGACGCAGATAGTCTTGCACCATGATCTAAGCTGATCTCTGTGTGTTGGATGTGTGCCCTGCATTGCATGCGATGGTGAGGATGGTAAACAACAGATTGCAGAGGTCACCCAGTAAGGCTTTGTTTGTTTTTTTTTTTTTGTGTTTCTGCCACCTTGCCTGCTCTGCCGCTACGCTACTTGCACTCTACTGCTGTCACGTCGCTGATGTTGTTTCCACCGTGACATTTGGGACGTGAGAGCCGACGCAACAGATCGTTCCATTTGAATCAATAGCAAGTCCTCCATTCCTGCATTTTAATCTCTATTAGGTGTGGTGGAAGAAAGTGCTGAATTTTTTGGTTTTGTACCGGGGATCCAGGAGGGTGGCCACCCAGTAACTGTTGTTCATTTTGATGGCCTTAAATGCAGGATCATGTTGGAGGAAATGGAGCATCCAAGCAGCTCCATGTGAGAATATGGAGCCTTGATTTCCCAAGCCTCTGGGTCGAGGGGCACTAGCAAACTGATCTTCCTCATCTTCCTCCTCCTCCCAGAAAGTCGCGCCAACCTCTTTCCAAGGCAGGGACCGTCGTAACATCGGTTCTAGGATACCTCCTCTCCTCCTCCTCCGCTGCCTCCGGCACACTTCAACACAGCCCTGGCTTGCCTGAGATGATTGCACCCTGAGAGCTTATGCGCACCTTGCACTAGCTCTGGACCCCGAACCACTGCCTAATGAAGACCCGATGAAATTGTGAAACTGTTCGGGCCTTGTGGATTTTGACGGAGAGAAGAGGCTTCCGTGTCCGCATCTGTGTCTGTCTCCTCCTCCGTCGCTGGCGGGACCTCGTTGTTTCAGAGTGTCCCAACGATCGATCCCAGAACTAAGATCGACCACAATGCTCATGCTGACAAGGGCAATGTCCGCACTGGACCATTTTGGTGGCTTCTCAAAACTGGGCAATGATGGTGCGAGCTCTTCACCTGCATTCCACTCTCGAGGGTGGCAACACCCCCGAAGGTCAGTACCGCTGCTTGTCAGCCATGTGTCACTTCAGTACTGCTAATGGCAATTGCGCTGCTGCCACAATCGCTGAGCATGTGGAGGTGGAATTCCAGCGTGATGCCACGTCAACAATGAGACGAGTTGATCGGGGAGGCCTAGCTGACGCTGCAACGCAGCCAGGCTGGATTAAGCAGGTGCGAAACGGCGGAAGTGCGAACTCAGACCTCGAGCCGTCCTTCAGCAGGCAGATCCAGACCCGGTAGCTCTTTTAGAAATTTCTGGACGTGACAAGGTTCAATACATGTTCCAGGCAAGTGATGTGCTCCAGCCTACCCATCTTAAGGTGGCAACAGATTTCGCCGTTATCGCACACCACCTTGCCTGGCACAAGTTCTTGGTCCACCCAGCCACGCTCGGTCCTCGTTGCTTATTGTCCGTCCCACAGCTCCTGACCTGTGTGTGGACGTTCTCCCAAGGCAGATTAATTTCAACACGGCCTGGTGTCTCTGGCACGTGATGCACCAGAGACCTTGGGGAAAGAGCCCTCACCATCCCTGCAGTTTTGAAGAGCGTGCGCCAGCCTGAAGCCACCGTCACCCCCAGAGTACCATCCACCCACTCACCCAGTGAGCTTGTCACTGAGATATACGGCCTTGGCCGTGCATAGCTAGTCCATGTGTTCGGTGGTGAGATGGACTTTTCCGGACACAGATGGCAGACAACGCGCTTGAAATTTTTAGATGACACGTGCTGCCAGGCAGGGACGGCCTTTTCTGGCAAAGAAATGCCTGCTCGGCATCTGGTATTGGGGCAGGGCGAGGGCAATGACGTGGCGGAACCCATCTGTGTCCCACCAGACGGAAAGGCAACATTTCCAAGGACAAAATCCTGGCAATGCCGACATACAGTCTATAGGCTTGGGGATGGTTTGGGTTAAAGTTATTCTTCTGTTCCCAAACCTTGAAGACAGAAGGCTGCTGCTAGACTGGCCGCTGTACGGCGAGCCGGTCCGTCAAACTGGCGGAAGGAGAAGGGGTAGGATGGGTCTCTGGTGGTGCGGTGGTACACGGTCGACGGTGGAGGATGAAGCGGAGCTGATCCCTTATCATGACTCTGAGAGACCATGGCGAGAGAGGAACGCTTGGTGGAGGCGGAGGATGAGGAGGCGGAGACAGAGGGTGGTGACATGGTTGGCGCCCGGGCGTCGGTCTGGCCTTTTGGGCAAGTGTTTTCCCCTCCATTTCAACTCATGCATTCGCATGCTTGTGACTAGACATGTTGGTGTGGTTAACCACTTAAGGTTCTAGGCCTCTACTTATGCGTTTACGGCAAAGGCGGCATAGACATCTCGCTGGGTGAATCAGAGGCTTGCTCAAAGAATGGCCCAGGCTTGAGAGGTCCCTGACCTTTTTGACGGCGATAAGGCGAGGAGCGGGGTTTTCGCTGACCGTGGCTGGCGGAAATCATCTCAGCACTTCTGCGACCGCCCTCTCCCTTTTTGTGGCGGGACCCGTATTGACACTACCCCATCGTCTTCCTCCTCGTCACTGTAGAAGCTCTCGCAAGCAAATTCCCTGCGGAAAAGACCAGATGGATCCGCAATGTCCGTCATCATCATCATCATCAACACAGGGACTGTGTCGTCCTACTTTCTGCATCCAGAAGCTGCGGCCTGACAAGCAAGGCACCTGCAAGGCGTTGCCCGACCTGCCCGGGATTTTTTGCCGATTGACCGCTCCTTCACCTCCTCTGGTGGATCATCAGTAAACTGGGCTTCAGAGCAGACTAAATCATCCCTTGATCTTTAACATGCCTTCTGACCCCAACCGCATTTTGTCATCAAAGAGGTCTTCAGACAATGGATTATCCACAGTGGTTGGTACACGATTGAACATTTGGCTGCTCATGTGGACGGTATGCTGATGATGCGATGACGACATTTGGTGGCCGTTTACGGGGAGGACGAGAGGAGGTAAGACTGCTAGATGCAGGTTTGCATTAACACTGAAGGACAGATTGGCGACATGTTCGTTACTTTAGCTTCACAGGGCCCTGACCCAGCGATGACAGGCCGGACGGTCCCTGCAACTGACGATCCGCTGGCATGCGTGTTGCGCCAGCACTGAAGGAGCACCTTCTCTCGTACCGCTACCTCCATGTGCTACCCCCCTCTTTGCTTCGCTTTACCACCCTGCATTTCGCTTCATGCCCAGAAATATAAAAATTTGAGAAGGTATGGAATAGTTTGTGGAACAGTCTCTTATTTAAAGAGCAAATCACAGCATTCTCAATCCCCTCTAATCAAACAAATTGCTGTTTCAAATTAATGCAAGTGTCCTATCCAACCCCAAAAAATCCCCAAAAAAATTTTCCTGGACTGGCAAAATTCCAAAAACACGTATCTGTTATGTTTTGGGTAATAATAAATGGTATTTTTTGCACCTTTAATTCACCTTGTGAATATATAATTGCAGGTTTTAAGATTTACGTAGATTGCTGCGTCAAGAACAGTACTGGTGCGCAAAAATCAAAAAACACGTAACATGTTATTTTTGGATATAATAAACTGTATTTTTTGCACCTTTCAATTCACCTGTGGTGAATATAGAATTGCTGTTTAAGATTTACGTAGATGTGCGTCAATGAACAGTACTGGTGCGCAAAAGTCCAAAAAACACGTATCTGTTAGTTTTCGTTATAATACAGCGGTAATTGTTTTGCACCTTTCAATTCACCTGTGGTGAATATAGAATTGCTGTTTAAGATTTACGTAGATGCTGCGTCAATAACAGTAGCTGGTGGCGCAAAAGTCAAAAACACGTATCGTTATGTTTTGGTAATAATACACGGTATTTCTTTTTTGCCCTTCAATCACCTGTGGTGAATATAGAATTGGCCTTGTTTCTAAGATTTACGTAGATGCTGCGTCAATGAACAGTACTGGGTGCGCAAAAGTCAAAAACACGTATCTTTATGTTTTCGTTATAATACACGTATTGTTTTTTTGCACCTTTCTAATTCACCTGTGGTGAATATAGAATTGCTGGTTTTAATATTTACGTAGATGCTGCGTCAATGGGAACAGTACTGGGTGCGCAAAAGTCAAAAAACACGTATCATGTTATGTTTTTCGTATAATACAACGGTATTTTGCACTTTCAATCACCTTGGCTCAATATAGAATTGCTGTTTTAAAGATTTACGTAGATGCTGCGTCAATGATCCAGTACTGTGTGTGCGCAAAAGTGCAAAAAACAACGTATCTGGTTATGTTTCGTATAATACACGGTATATTTGACACCTTCAATTCACCTGTGTGAATAAAGAATTGCTGTTGTAAGATTACGTAATGCTGCCGTCAATGAACAGTACGGGTCGCAAAAGTCAAAAAACACGTATCTGTTATGTTTTCGTATAATACACGGTATTTTTTGCACCTTTCAATTCACCTGTGTTGATTACAGAAGTGTTGTTTTAAGATATACGTAGATGCTGCGTCAATGAACAGTATTGGGTGCGCAAACTTCAAAAAACACGTAACTGTTATGTTTTGATATTATAAACTGTATTTTTTGCACCTTTCAATTCACCTGTGGTTATTATAGAATTGCTGTTTTAAGAATTTACGTAGATGCTGCGTCAATGAAACAGTACTGGGGTGCGCAAACGTCAAAAAACACTTATCTGTTATGTTTTTTCGTATAATACACGGTATTTTTTGCACCTATCAATTCACCTGTGTGAATATAGAATTGCTGTTTTTAAGATTACGTAGTGCTGCGTCAATGAACATTAATGGGTGCGCAAAACTCAAAAAACACGAAACGTTAGTTTTTGATATACAAAACTGTATTTTTATTGCACTTTTCAATTCACCTGTGGTGAATATAGAATTGCTGTTTTAAGATTTACGTAGATGCTGCGTCAATGAACAGTACTGGTTGCGCAAAAGTTCAAAAAACACGTTAACGTGTTATGTTTGATATAATAAACTGTATTTTTTGCACCTTTCAATTCCACCTTGGTGAATTAGAATTGGCGTTTTAAGATTTACGTATATTGCTGCGTCAATGAACAGTACTGGTGCGCAAAAGGTCAAAAAAAACACGCAACTGTTATGTTTTCAGTACGATACGACGTATTTTTGGCAACAAACAACCCTGTGCTGAGTGCTGACTACAAGATGCTGGGATTGAATTTAAGTTGCAAGGTTGAAATATAAACAGTCCACAGGTGTAAATGGGTATGATTTGAACACCTATCCTGAAATGTATACTGATAATAAAAGAGGAGTTTTGCTCAGCAAACAAAGAGACCTGCAGTTACTAGAAATGATGTATATCCAATATAATTTCAGGACTGCCCAATATCCAGGAAATACTTCAATAGCAAACTGTTAATAATTTAGATATTCCACTACAATATCTACACTAAGTCTTGTGAACTTTATCCAATTTCTTTATCGATAGAAGCTTGTCTGTTTCCGTCCCGCGGTGGGCCCCCCCCCCCGCTCCCTCCGCCGTGACTTACACCGGTATATGCTGCTATTAAAATTCTCTACTAACTACATAAAATCTTCAAATCTCAAATATAACAAAATTGGGAAGGATCACAGCTAATAGCAGATGGTTTCTCTTGCAGAAATAGACTAATTTCGCGGAGCTGTGTGGCCACCAGTGCAGAGCGCACGTCTTTCCCCTATGGAGACGCTGAGAGACACGAGAGGCTGAAACATGAAACGCTTGTTCTATGTAAAACGAGTCATGTGATTTTTCCAGCCAATCGCAACCATACACGCATCCCAGTCATGACGTCGCACAACACATCTCACCCTGCTCTATTTCTATAATCTGATTTGCTGGCCGACAAAATTCACACGAAGCGCCTGAAAAAGGCCGCGATCTTATAGATGATGCCTCAGATTTTAACCTTAATTATCGAATGATCTGAAAATTCGATTCACCATAAAAACTTGCCTATTTCAAGCTTTTGTCGATAAAAATCGCTCAACACTACTCATGAGTGAGATGCTGCCGGGATCTCCCAATCCTCAGGGTCGAGGGGCACCAACGGGATCTTCCTCCTTTTCCTTCTCCTCCTGTAATCTGTGCCAACCTCTTACTACTGAAGGGTAATCAGTACCGGGGGTGTCTACCCTTGCCTCCTCATCTTCCGCCACTTCCTCATCCTAACCGTCACCTGAGCCCTGGCTATCCCTATGCGCTCTACTCTGTGAGCTAAACTGCCGTCCTGCCCCTGCCCTCAATCTAGAACCACCACCTAAGGAAGACTTATACAATTGCGGAATAGCCGGGCCTTCTACATCCTCCGACGAGTAAGGCTCTGTGTTCGCCTCCTCCATCACTCCTGGGACCTTCTGCTTCAGAGTGCCTAATGCTTGTTCCAGTAAAAACATAACCAGATGCTGACAAGGGCATCTTCCCGAATGACCATTTTGGCGGCCTCTTCAAAACTGCCAAGAATGGTGCAGAGATCCTTCACTTGGTTCCACTCTCTATGTCCCGATGTACACACCACTGCTAGTCAGGCCATGTGACATTTCATACTGCATATTGGCATTACGCTGCTGCCACAATTGCTGGAGCATGTGGAGGGTGGAATTCCAGCGTGTTGCCACATCACATATCAGATGGTTGACGGGGAGTTATCTTTTGGACATCAATAAGGCTCACATCGCTGGATTCCATTTAAATTATCCTTCTCTATTCCCCTGATGAACCCTGCCTTGACTGTCCAGGGGGAAACGCGTCGGGATGAGGTGAAGGGATCAGAGGAGATAAATGAGGTCGTATATTCATCCTTATACCCCTGTATTTTGTGCTGATCCTTTTCACTGTATTTATTCTTATGGAGTCAGTTGACATATTGAATATGATTCCATTATGTCCCTCTTGATTATCCTATACAGGTTTTGAGTGCCCTCTGATATCAGATAAGGTTATATCAGATAAGGTTACTGCAACTGCAGGATAATAGAGATTTTTTGTTAATCTGGGAATAGGACCTTGAGTGCATTATTTGCCTGTGCATTTGGAACATGTAATCTGGGCATTAAGAAGTGCACATAAATATCTTTATTGTTGGACATCTGTTGTAACCTTATTGTTCATTTAAAGTCTGGTATTTTTTGACTACTACGTAAGGGGATTGTTTTAGGGAAATTTTGTAAATTTTTGGCATCTGTAAGGTATATTTAAACAATCTAATTATGTTCCCCTTTTTGATAGGGTTTAAACATGTGTAATAAGGGCTACCCCCAAAAGGGCGGGGCCACCCTTTTTTGGGGGACAATGACCCAGCTAATAAGGGTTTGATAGGGACACATGAAGGATAATATCTGTATTATTATCAGCATCATAGAAGTGTGCCATTATTGATACGTGGGTTAAGAAAATTTTAATAATCAAAATAAAAAAGGTAAATTTTAGATTTGATATGGTGTTTATTTTTCATGATTTTTTTGAGCCCATACTCTCCATATATTTTTTTTTTTCCAGATGAATCTGAAAATGCGCCATCATTTGGCAGGGTGCAATTTCCAGAAGTGTGACTAAGACCTCAGCCTTCCTCCAGACAGTCAAAACCCGGGTATGTTTAAAAAAAATTCGCACAACCAATTTCATAACTGTGCCAGCGGGGGCCCCAATTCTTACACCCGCCACTGGTCGGTCTGATGCACAGAGCCACCACACTTTTTGCCCCTGTGTTTGACATCTCCAAGACAAATTAATTTAAAAATGCCTGTTTCCTTGGACATGATGCTCCCGTCGAATTTGGGGTTTTGGACTCCCTCTCGCAGTGCCACCCCAAAGGGGCACGCACCACCAAACTCCCCCAGCGACGTCAGTAAATGTAACCCCTTGACCGACATACTAGTAAAATTGTCTTTAGTGAATGGATTTTGGGTGGCATAGAAGGAGCCACGCAGGGGAGACTTTTCTGCAATGTCGCCAGGGGGGGACAGCTTTTCTTGCAATGAGTGGCGGAACCCACTATTCCACCAGGGGAAAAGCCACTTTTCCCAAAGGGCCACACCTGGCAATGCCCAAAATTCAAGCTTTTGGGTTTGGGATGGTTTGGGGAAAAAACGTTTCTTATATTTCCCCCACGGTACACAAAGGGAACTCCGGGCGCTCGTAGACGTGCAGGTCAAAGGGGGAAGGGGGGAAGGGGTACTGTGCTGCTGGGGGTGGGAATTGGCCTCCATAACTGACTGGGATGGGCATGCTCACGCTCCCGCACATCAGCACAGAAACAGCTTGGGCTTGGGAAAGGAGGAAAGACAAAGATGTTACATGGTTTTGGGAAACTCAGGGCCTGTGGGGGCCTTTTTCCTCCAAGCGACTATCCACAGCAATTCATGCTTTCCTGCTTGCCTGGCAGCTCGAGTGCCTTTTAAAATCTTTTCATTCTTTCCCACTGACAACTAAAGGCAAATCCCCATAAACGTCGTTGCGAATCTTGGCCCGATTGAAAAGATCCAGGGTTACAGATCCTGGGCCTCTTTGACAGAAAACCAGTACCGTGTTCCCCTTTTCCACCATGACCACGGTTTGGGGGGAGTAATGCACAGACTTGTCACCACTCCTCCCTTTCTGAGGGGCCCGGGCCCGCAGGGGCAAACCCCACATCCTCCTCCTCCACTGATATCCTCACCAATGCTGCCAAAAAACCACTTGAGCCGCAATGTCTCATCATCACAGTGACTTCCTCTTCGTCACAGTCTACATCCTCAAACTGCGGACAGAAGCCCAGGCACTGAAAGGCATTGCGACCGCTCAGAATTTTTGCTGACGGACCACTTCCTTCTCCTACTGAGGGCACATGATTGGGGGGCAAGCAGAAAAAACATCCTCTTGCCCTTGACTTTTTAAATGCCTTCTGACCCCCAACTGCTTTTTCATTAAAGCTTTCAAATATGGATTATTTTGGGAAAGGTCGTAAATTGGGTTGTGACATTCGGCCCGTTTTTGCTTCGATTGGACTGATTGAGGTGACATTTGCGGTTTTGACGAAGGAAAGGAGGTAAATCCGCGGAGCAGGGTCGATAACCCCTGAAGAACAGATTGGCGACACTGTTTTAGTAAAAGAACGCACAGGGGAAATGAGCAAGCCATGACAGGGCCCGACGGCCGCACTGAAAAGATCGCCGCTTGGTGTTGTCCGGAGCACGAAAGGAGTGGTCCAGCACGAAAGGGTGCCTTGTTCTTTCCTCATTTCCACTTCCCCGCCCTCCTTTTTTTGCTTACCCCCTCAGTCCTCTCCACGTCAACGGTTTAACGTATACGGGGCATTACAATTACGAACCCCCAAAACTGCAAAAATAAACTTTTCCCACTCAGAATAATTTTTTACCAACCAACCACTAGTTCAAACATATTTCTTTTTTAAAAGGGAATTTGGAAAAAGTGCTTTTTATAATAACAACCCCCCCAAAATGCAAAAAAGAATTTTTCCCCCCACCAAAAATTTGCGCCAACTGCATAATTCCCCTTTTTAAACTTGCTGCACTCCCCCTAACAACACCTACTGATTTTAAAAACAGCTTTTCCTGGGCAAAAAAAAAAAATCTTGTGCCGCATACAAGCAAGCAGACAGAGACAGTCTGTACTTTACAGAGAGGAGCTGAAAAAGGCATTCAGGTGCAAAACAGAAATATTTATAACATGGTTGTGTGATTTTAGCAGCCATTGAGAGCCCTATACCTCAGCGATGAAGTTTTTGACAGTTTTCTGTGCTGAGCACTGGCTGGATGGCTGCCAAAAGTGCAGAAAGGCACTGAACACTATTAAAATGGCATCTTGAACGCCTCTCAAACTAGAACATTTACTTGAACAAACAGTAAAATGTTCGGTTCGAGTTCGCGTTCGAGAAATCGAGATGTTCGACTCGTACTTAACTTTCCTCAAACGGTTCCATCAACACTAGTCACAATGTTTGTGTTCAGGTTCAAAAATGTTGCTGAGTCTTTCACTCTTGAGACTGACTGCTTCATCTAAGGTCTCTGCTTCAGCAATAGCGGCTGCAGCTACTCTCTCTATCACTGCTTTCTCCATTGCTGCTTCCAGATGTGCCCTTTTATTTCCAAATGTGCTCTGGACTCTGCTTCCAGCTGTGCTTTTTCCTTTTCCAGTTGTGCCTTTCTGGACTCTGCTTCCAGCTGTTCCTTTTCCAGATGTTCCCTGGATTCTGCTTCCAGCTGTAACTTTTCAATTTCCAATTGCATTTCTTGTTCAGCAAATTTTGCCAGTACTTTGACTGCCTCAGCTCGCCACGGGCGATGGAGACTGTGGCACTGCTCACTGACCTCTGAGTTTTTATAGCTAGCTGAGATGTAAGATCTTGTTTCATATCATGTGCTCTCTCTTGCTGACATGATAACACTGACAGGCTTACTTGCTTGTGGCTGCCGTGTGTGTTTTGTAGCGGTCTTGCTATACTTTAGCACCGTGCATGGTTCAGTATCCTGTAATCCAGCTGTACTGTCCTCCCTATGTGTGTAGAGCATAAGTTGAAAGACAGTTAAATTCTTTTCCAGTAAGCATTGACAATGGAGTAAGGTCAGTGTTTCAATTTTATTGCAAAGGATAGTGTAAAACTGGGGAACAGAAAGAGAATGCACTTGTGACATGCAAACAAAAAATATACACAATGCAAAGCAGACATGAACATGTGCATGGAATACATTACAGAGATAAGGGATGTACAGACACATACACTCACCGGCCACTTTATTAGGTACACCTGTCCAACTGCTCGTTAACACTTAATTTCTAATCAGCCAATCACATGGCGGCAACTCTGTGCATTTAGGAATGTAGACATGGTCAAGACAATCTCCTGCAGTTCAAACCAAGCATCAGTATGGGGAAGAAAGGTGATTTGAGTGCCTTTGAACGTGGCATGGTTTTGGTGCCAGAAGGGCTGGTCTGAGTATTTCAGAAACTGCTGATCTCCTAGGGATTTTCACGCACAACCATCTCTAGGGTTTACAGAGAATGGTCCGAAAAAGAAAAAACATCCAGTGAGCGGCAGTCCTGTGGGCAGAAATGCCTTGTTGATGCCAGAGGTCAAAGGAGAATGGGCAGACTGGTTCGAGCTGATAGAAAGGCAACAGTGACTCAAATAGCCACCCGTTAAAAGCAAGGTAGGCAGAAGAGCATCTCTGAATGCACAGTACGGCAAACTTTGAGGCAGATGGGCTACAGCAGCAGAAGATCACACCGGGTGCCACTCCTTTCAGCTAAGAACAGGAAACTGAGGCTCCAATTTGCTCAAGCTCATCGAAATTGGACAGTAGAAGATTGGAAAAACGTTGCCTGGTCTGATGAGTCTCGATTTCTGCTGCGACATTCGGATGGTAGGGTTAGAATTTGGCGTCAACAACATGAAAGCATGGATCCATCCTGCCTTGTATCAACGGTTCAGGCTGGTGGTGGTGGTGTCATGGTGTGGGGAATATTTTCTTGGCACTCTTTGGGCCCCTTGGTACCAATTGAGCATCGTTGCAACACCTTGTTGAATCTATGCCACGAAGAATTGAGGCAGTTCTGAAGGCAAAAGGGGGTCCAACCCGTTACTAGCATGGTGTACCTAATAAAGTGGCCGGTGAGTGTATATATCCTGTCTGCAGTAAACATGGATCTAAACATAAACTATAAACAACTATAGATCATAACAATATTCATCACTGTACAATTTGCAGCCCTGAATGTTAGTTTGTACATACCAGCAATGCTACTGTAGATCTAGATGGAAGTGGATGTTCACATATTTGTGTCTCAGCATGCTTACTGGAAAAAATGGCTGCAGATTTGATGAGCACGATGATGTCAACAGGGGTCAGGTGACAGTATGGCAGCTCTCATGGGACATTCTTAACTGTATGTGTTCAACTAGCAATGTGCACAAATAGCCACTAGATGGAGCTGTTTAATATGAAACAAAAGAATACAGTATATGAACAAAAGAAAAACAAAAAATATTTGCAGGAGGCATAGCAACACTAATACACAATTTACCACTTTACAACAACGATATAGAGGTAGAGAAATTAGCAAGAGGGAAAGCCCTTCATAGAGCGGATATAACTTTAGGTACAGAAAGAAGTGCACATATATATGCTCAGCTCTTAAAGTTGTGTAAACTTAAAACAAGGCTCTGTAAGATAATGGCGCTCAAAGGTCTTTTGTCACCAGTTGAAGTATAAGAGGAATGCAAAAAATGATACGGACCAAGCTCTTAAGTGTACTTATAAACACCAGTGTGGTATACTATCTGAATTATTTATTTAAACCACCACACAATATTCTGCAGAATCTAAAAACCCCTGAAATATGTTCAGTGGTTTAAATAAAATTATTTAGATAAAACACCATATTGCTTTTTTGCTCTATTTTTCCCTGAAAAGCAGCTTCAGGCATGCCATACTTAAGTGACCACCAACTCAGGGTCATAGACAGCTGCTTATGCCTTCTATTGTATTTTTTATTTACACACCTTTTTAATAGTTGCTCTCTCAATTGTCACAAGGTGTCCCCTGAGGCAGCAAATGTGAACCTCCCTCTACCATGCAAAACTGGGTTGAGGCTGGGTGTTGATGTGTATTGTTGCCTTGAAGTACCTATATGTTCTACAATGCTTTTAAAATGTGTTCTGTGAACTAATGAGACAGAAGTGCAACTTTTTCCACAAATGAACAATGCTATATCTTCTATAAATTGTAATATATATATATTTTCTAAACTTGATCTATCAAACTCTATTGCTAATTTTCAGTTGTCCCTAGTGGGCTTACACTCTCTGATATAATTTTTGATGATATAATGATTTTGATTCCTGGGATATACATCACATTAATGGGGCAAACACAACTATAGTGTGCACGAGTACTGCATATTCTTTGCACAACTTGACATTTTGCTTGTCTACATTACTTCAGTGTGTTTTGGCTTGATATCACAAAGAATAAATGATTTATCATTACCAACCTGTCTTCTGTATTTCATGGTCAAGGCAGTTGTAGCGAGCAAATGCCACTTAGAAAATCCTATGAGGGTTGTGCTACTTGTTATCTAAAAATCTGTTCAAAAAGTTCTCATAGAGGAACTGTCAGGTACCGCATATGTAAAGATAATCTCCTCTAAAAGCAACGCTAGTTTAAAATAAAATATCTTTTACTAGATTATTTCTTAAGACAACATCGCAACCTCATAAAGCTTTTGCATTATTATGCATTCCTATATTCTTGTAAAAACTGAGGGCAAGCCAGAAACTTGAACACTTTCTTGTATTTCTTAAACCATTCCTGAACAAATTTTCAAACAGAGCACATTATCCTGATGGAAGTAACTGCATATCACAAGGCATTATGGGAAAGGAGCTGAGAAGCTCTAGCGCCCTCTTTTTGGATGTAACAAATCCTCAATTTGCTTTTGACCCACTGGATCTTTGGAAAGCAAGAAGGGATATTTAGCCAAGCCAGCATCACTCATCTGTATACAGCTGTTTCAGGGTTTTGCCCCTCGTCAGTACAGAACGGTATTGCTGGCTTGGCTAAATATCCCTTCTTTCTTTCCAAAGATCCAGTGGGTCAAAAGCAAACTGAGGATTTGTTACATCCAAAAAAGGGCGTTAGAGCCTTGTGTTATGCAGATGCTTCGTGGAGTGCAAAAAGGCAATTTCGAATCTCCACACACCTATATAGGTGCTCTCCCTAGAAGAACATTTCCATATCACATTGCCACTGATGGACTGCCTCATTCGAATAATCCCACTGTCATTCTTTCCCTAGGCAAATGCTGAACATGTCAATCTTAAGGTATATACTAGAAAAGACAAAAGAGTACCAGAAGAAGCTCTACTTGTGCTTCATTGATTATGCCAAGGCTTTTGACTATGTTGAGCATGGTAACCTTTGGGAAACACTGGGGGAGATAATAATTCTTCCACACCTGATGAGCATCATCTCACCCTATGATAATCAAGATCAAACAGGGTGTAAGACAAGGATGTAACTTCTCTTCTTTTCTTTTCATCATCCATGCAGAAATAATCATGAAAAAGCTAGACTTAAATGATTCAAGTGTAGGGGTTAAGAAAAGCGGAAGAACCAACAACAACTTTCCTGGCAGATAGTGAAAAGAACCTGGAGATCACAAAGAGGAAAGTTGAAATTAAGGAGATTAGCCTTTACCTGTTTTTGTCTTGAATTTCATATTGATCACAGTGGTGCTTCGACAGTAGAACTCAAGCCTTGATTATCACTGAGACATGTGGCCATGGTGAGCATGGGCCACATATGAAAGACTGATCACTGCCATTGTGTTTCCAATCATGGCATATGATTATGAGACGTGGCTGCTCATGAAAGCATACAGAAGAATAAATCTATGCTTTTGAGCTGTGGTGTTGGGGAAAAAAAAAACTCCAAATCCCATGGACAGCTTGGATCATCATCATAGATGTTCTTCATTGTAAAAACACAGACTTCTCCCTGGAAGGCAAGATAACTAGAGGGAAACTGATCTATTTGAGTCATGTGATGAGGGACAATTTACTAGAAAAACAGATGCTATTCAGGACACTTAATAATAATAAAAGTTAACTGGGGACACCAAAGGCCGATTGGTTGGATACCATCAAGAATGATGCATTAATAAACATCAAGCAAATAAAATAAGCTAAGGAAAACTGGGAAGCATGGCAATAGTTGGCCTACAAAATATCCAAGGGTCGGACACAACTGAATGGCTATAAGAAGAAAAAATTATGATCATAACTAGCTTTCCATCTGATGTATAAGAACATATGATTCATCACACCAGGCCACCTCTTTCCATCGCTCTATGGTCTAGTTCTGATACTCAAGTGTCATTGTGAAAGCTTTAGATACACCTAGATGATAAATATCTTTCACTTCAAAGATTTTTAATATTATGGTTAATCAGTGGTATAATGTACACTGTAAACAAACAGAATATTTATCAAGGCAGAACATTGGGAATTTCTTTATTTTCAACAATTACTCCACATTGTGCCTTTTCCCACTATTGCCCATTGGGAAAGGCTGAAGAAAAGAGTGATTAGTTATTCTATGTTGCTGCTGTGCTAGACATTTTCTATTGATCAGATGTTATTCTGTGCTTATTAGCTAACATGCCTAAAACAAAGATGATAGATGGTTTCTAAAGGTGACCATACATACCATGTTTCAAAGGGATCTGAAGAGGTAATTTTGCTTCCCAAATCCTTTGCCTTGTGATACATAGTTGTAAAAAACAGAATCCCCTGTGAGCGGTAAACAGGGATATAGACAAAGGTTCCCCTGCCAGGATGAGACAAGTATAGAGAAGAGTGAAAAGTTCAATGTATGATGGATGAGCCAGTGAGGAGGAAGGTCATACTGTCAATAAGACACAGGAGAGGATTGTGGGAGCAGAAAGGGTATCAGTTAAGTTATTAAAAGCATATTTAAAAGGTGACTTTAGTAAGGTATGCTTTGCTAAGTTTTTGACAGCCCATGCAAGAGTGACTAGTGGTGAAAACAGCAACAAAGGTCTTCATGTTTTTGAGCCACAGGAATGTTTAAAACACAAAAGGTGTTTGCTAGGGCACCTCTGATGATTAAGATAATGGCAAACATACTACTGAAATGAAATTACAGTAAACAAGGCACAATAACAGATACATCCCCTATGACACAATAGGATGACAACCGAGAAATAAGCTATTAAAAATATTTAATGTTTTCAGCAAAATATATAAAACCCTTTAAAGGACATCAAAAGACATTTTATACAGCTACAATAAGGATGCCACAAGAAAAATGTTTTTATAAAATTGCACAAGCTTAGAAAAATGTTAGCTGTAACCAAATATATTGAATAATTCTAAATCATATATTGCAAATAAACATCAGCATTTAGTTGATGGTCAAATGTTATGTAGCCATATTTCTGCAAATATTTCTATTTACAAATATGAGGTAACATTCCAGCTACATCTACAGGGAGTGATCAAAAATAAATTAAATGAAAGAAAACGTATAAAAAACTGTATTCAGTACAGCTGAGCTTGCTTTACTATCTTTAGGGAGCCTTCTAGTGTATTTTTCTCAAATTAAATGATGCAACATTACATTGTGTAATGTGTACATTTATTCTATGTAATATTTTTTATCAATAAAAATGGAGGTGCTAATGTCACTAGTTCTGTTTGTCTAGAGTAAAAGTAGATGTTAATTACTTGTGGTTTACACTCTAAAACATACAACATAGTTAATATGTTGCTCTATGATGGTCTAGAATAAAATAAGGGGTGAATACCCACTCTCCTACACAGGAACCAGGGATGTGTTCTGTGATGTCCTGTCTGCATCAAGTTCAGCTTTTCATCTGCTCTGTAATAATCACATAGATGCAAAATAGGGGGAGAAAAGAAGACCATAAAAAGTGTCTTAAATCTCATAATAATTGGAAACATTACTCTATAAGTGTTTTTGTAGATAATAAACATGTAGTGGGGCACTATTCATCTTTTTCTTTCTTTTATTTTTTTCAGTCATAGGCTACCACATTTTGGACAGTTCTCAGGTATTTTTCTCATGACTTTAATTGGTAAAACGCAAAGACACAACTAAATCTGATGAAGTTAGCTATATAAATACACACACATATTTTTAGTAGAAAACAGTTATTTTTAATCTTCCGTTAGTTTTAAAAGTTATTTGTATCTTGTAAAATGATGACATATTGGAAAAAGATGTGCCATTATCTACAATTGGTGAGAGTCGAACCTCTGGTACCCCCATGATCTAGGGATAAAAGGGGTTGTGTCACTATTTTAATGCTGAGACTCCATCACTGTTTTGTTCCCTGCACAGCAATGCCCTGGTCACATATTATGCATTGCGATTGCAATATAGCTTCTTTTAAGTATATGTGGCCATGGTGCTGCTCCAGTTCAGCTGGGGTTGGCACTGTGTAGAGGAAACCTAAAGAGAGTACAAAGCTGAATCAGCTCTTTGGGACTCCCAAAGGTTGGACCCTCACTGGTGATAAAGGATTAGGATATCCTGGCTTCTTTGAAGCTTTTATGTAATCAACTACATAGACCAACTATGCCCTGGCAGCCTGAAGCCAAAAGTATTGCAGGTAGTCTCATTTCTTAAACACTGATGATTCTAGACAACAGTAAACAGTATAATGATGGGAGAATTTGATCTCCAGTTTTTACAATTCATATTGTGTGTTTTGATAAAATCACTTTAGTAAATTTAAATAACCCTGGGTCAATATGTTTCACTCTTCTTGCTTAAAATAGCCCATTAAATGCTTAACTCAGTTTATTAAACCAAGTGATAATACAACACGGGAAAACAATTGCAAGTTGCAGTGTTCACAGTGTTGTTCGCCTAAGCAGACAGCAGGGGCTGCCATTACAGTACTAAAAGAAGCTTTTCTAACAGCAAGAAGCTTCTCCTATAGAAGAGAAATGCTTTTTAATACAAGTACTCATTTAAATTTCATTCTGCCACATTTTCAGTATTGTCTGTATATACATAATATTATAACAAACTGCTGAATTGACTTTCTCCTGAATTTGCGTCCTTTCAAATAAAGCTCTAAGGTACTTATTTAATATTCTTATTATGTTTTCTAAGAGATGACATTATTTATTATTAAAATACTTTTTTTTTTCTAAAGTGTGTTGAAGAAATAATAATTTTAAAATAATAAAAAAGTTGTCAATGCAATTACTGGAAAGTTGGTGAAATGAAAATAATAAATTAAAAGCATGAAAACCTAACTCTTCAATGTATCTCTCTTCCTCTCTCTCTCTTTCATTTCCGTCTCTAATTTCTTATGGGAAATATACACATATACTTTTGTTAGATGTAATGATAGTATTAGATAATAAAAAGATAATAGAAGATAATAGGAGAGAGAGAGAAAGAGAGAGAGATATTCTACGATCTCATGGATGTACATATTGGACCAAGTCTGTTGGCATATAGATGCACTGCAAGTATATAGAGAGCCAGGTGCAAATGTTCTAAATGTATGGTCACATTTTGCTGATGGCATTGGAGGAATGGATGAAATTCACACTGCATGCTATTATGATGCAGCATGCTTTAACTGTGCAGTAAAATCACTAGGAAAATAAGGACCTGCAATATTGCATGTATAATAATCATATTTTATTACATACTTTACATGGTGTGGAGAAAATAAAGCAACAAATCACTTAAGTATCAAAACAGTTTCATGTGACTATAGTCTAATGCTGCAAAACAACTCAGTATAAATCCAGAATGAAATATCTGTGTATTAACCCGTTCCTACCGTGGGCTGTAAATGTATCGCACTGGTAGCCAGCAATTAACTGTTAGTGCCATATATGTGGTTGACAGCCATTCACCTGATCCTATATCACCTTGACCCTTGTGATGCCATGATAGATAGTGAATGTGGCATTACAATTGAGGTGGGATCTGTTTGTTCCACATTCATAGGGGCTAATAGTTTTATGTGACAGCCCTGGGCCTAACCAAGGACACAAACTGCCCACTGAAAATCCCTGTGAAATTCTGAACACCTGCCTGTGCATGCACATATAGTGATGCATTAAAAAAGGGGTATGCTAATGCATTAGAACAAAAATAAAATTCCTTTTGTGGGACAAAAATAAATGAAATCAAATGTATTCTATCTGTTTAAATAGATTATAAAATTAATCATTGAAACAGTTTTAAATGAATTTATTTTTAATTAAGTAATTTAAATAAGGAAAATACACAAGCCAAGTATTCCCTTAGTTGTTAAAAGCCATACCATAAACTTAGATCATTTAAAATGTGAGAGGACTGTGCAAACATAATGGAAAATAAAACAATGGAGGAATTGAAATCATTTTGCACTTCATTAAACGTTATATATTTTCTGCATTATAAATTATACAAATAATGCGACCAAAAATAAATATACAAGACTTCACACAGCAGTCACACTCAGAAAGACGTGAATATGCTGCATCCTAATAGCCAAAATAAGCTGCATCCTTAAAGGGTTACATAAGTTACTTCCTACGTAACATGTTTTTCTATTTGTTATATTTTGTATATTGAATACTTTAATTAAAATTATATCAATGATGTTTCTATAAGTTTTCTAATTTCTTCCCAGTTCTGTAGATATTATATTATTATACCAGACTTACTATACACGTTATTTTGTACCTATATGGTATTATATACTATGCTGTATTCTGCATTATTCTTCTAAAAGCAGTGAAACAGTGTTTGAAGAAGCAAAAACTGCCCAATATATGGCATCCAATGGAACATGCTTAATCTTCTTTTCAGTAGGCTCCACATAAAAAAAAAAATTCGGTCAGTCTATATACCCATGTCTGTATTGCAGTATCTGTATTGTTTGAAGCCACAAAAAGGCTCCCATAGAGTTGCATAGGGTCTCTATTTAACTTCTGTATGCTTCCAATTTCATATGGAGGTTTTCTCTGTTGGAATCGCTACAAATCTGATGAAAAATACTTGTGGCATGCTTCATTAAATGCCGTATGTACTGAGATATTCTCACCTAGAAACTTGGTTTCTAGGGGAAAATATCTCTGTTCATATGGCACCCGATGGAGCCAGTAAGGCAGCACAAGATTTACATCCTTAAAACAACTGTGTTCAAAATCCTTATATTATAAACCAAGATGCTAAACTATTTCCTATTTTAATTTACATTTAGTTCCTTCTGCTACCAGGGGACAACTTTATTCCTGTGTATTTCTCCATAGACATTTTCAAATTTGATATCAAAATATCGCCATTGAAAACCACAAATTGAATAAATCAACTTGTGTTTACACATTTTTTTTGCAGTAGAAATGAATGAAAATTAAGTTTGCCCATTGACTGACTCATATAACATAACAAAATTAACAGTGCTGGCATTCACACAGACAGTAAATATACTGTATGCATAAACATGCTAAAGAATCCAAGGCTCTAAAATATCATTAAGGAGAGGCATTTCCTTCCAGCACATGTGTTAACTGATAACAGTTAGGAAAGAAAACATGCATTAATCAAGGACTTTTTTCACACAATCTGAAGCCTATGTTTTCTGTTTGCTTGTGTTAACATGTCAATTATGAGTTTGTTAGACTCTGTGCACACCATGTTTAAGGAGACATTTGGTTAGCAAGGAAAAATATTGAAATTCATGCGATGACATACCCAGAGGTTTGTATGAGCAAAACATATGCCAAATAGGCTGGTTTAACAGGTTAACATCTGGATACTGTTTGATAACCCCCTTCCAAAATTTGATGAACATGTACACATCATCATATCAGGAGGAGAGTATAGAGGAGCTCAGAGGTTGATATACACAGTTGGTGCCAACTGCTAGTTACAGCTGGCATCTACCATCAACAGCCAGCAGCAGAGATATCTTTGATGCCGGCCATTTAAATAGTTAGATGCATCTAATCATTGCACAGGAAAGGGGTGCCTGTTTGTCACCTGATTAGTCCCCTTGCGACTCAATTGTGCAGTGCCGACCAGTTATGGTGGCAACCAGCGGCCTAATAAAAGCCTGCAGGTCTGCAATATTACTGTTCTTACTACATCCTGCCAGAGGCAGAAGAGTCGTAACAGTATCTATGCTGAAATATATTGCACTATAGTATATAAGAGATAACAGCTCACTAGTTAACTTAAACTTGTAACTTAAAGGGCTTTTCTTGCTACAAAGATCATATCTGTAATGATGGGGACAATAAAAATAAGCACTTTTGCAATTGGTTTGTATTCCCTAAGTCATTTAGTAAAGGATATGAGAAACTGAAAGTGTCCAAGCAAAATCGAAGCCTGGGGTAGGCCCCCCCCCTTTGCTTGTTTGGGCCTGTCGATACGGGTTTTTAGCCCGGGGGGGACACCCCCCTTGGGGCATGCACCCAAAGCGTGTTGGCGCCTGCAAAGGCACCCCCCTGAGCTATTTTAAAAAAACTGGTACTTGCTTTCTGTGCGGCGGGTGTTATGTCTGTGTAATAAAGGCTGTGAGTCTGTATGTCCTTTCGAAAAGTGACAGCTCTATTAAAGGTCTGACAATTAATGATTTCAAGCTTTTAGATTCACTCTTCTCACCCAAAAACGCCTTATACACTTTGCTCCCCCCACCCATAAAAACACCCTTATACCCCCCCTTTCCCCCCCTCTCCCCTCCCTCCCCTGAAAAACAGAGGGGGGGGGAAAGCAGAGTACATTTCTCACATTTGTTTAAGCAGTTCAGGCTGTATGTATGTTTACATCAATACAGGTAGTTACAAGGATTGGAGCCTGGGAGGAAGGTGACAGATCTCCAGGAATGGAACTGCTTGAGGGGTTGCGGCTTTGAACTCCTCTCTCCCCCCATGCTCAAACCCGAATGATGTTGATGAAAAAGGGGGAGAGCTAAATTTCTGCGAAATCTTTTAGGAATTTAAATTAAAAATTTTAAAAATTCAATAAACCCAAAACAAAAAAAAAATTTTCCTCTTTTCAAATTCCACCTTTCCAAACCCCCTTTTAAAATACACCTAAACCCCAAACCCCTTTTTCACCCTTTTTTAAAACAACCCTTTTTTAACCCCCTTTAAAATTCAACCTTTTTGGACAAACCCACCCTTTTTTTCAAACTAATTTCCCCACTTTTTCAAATTAATTTTTTGGGGTTTTTTTTAAACCAAATTCAATGTTTTTAAGATTTTTTCCCCCCTTTTATTTTTAATTGCAATTATTTTTTCAAACAACCCTTTTACTTAAAAAATATAAAAAATATTTTGAAAAAATGGGAGAAAATTTGCGATTTTTCAAGATTAAAACACTTACCCATCCAAAAAATTTATTTTAAATAAAAAAAAAAATTTTTAATTTCTTTTGTTTGGATAATTTTTTTTTTAAACAATCTCTCTTTTTTTAGGGAAATTAGGGGGGCTTTTTTTAAATTTTGTAGCTTTTTAAAATTCAGAAAATTTTTAACCGATTTTAAAACACCCCCATTTCTGATGAACTTTGAGGGGCCCTTTTATGTTAGAAAACCCCATAAATATTGAATCTAAAAAAACTTCACCCTCAAAGTATTCAAAACAATACTTACAAAGTTTGCTAACCCTTGAGTAGAGATGAGCGAGCAGTAAAATGTTCTTTAGTTCTTTAGTGTGTTCGATTCAAGGTTCTATTCGAATTGGAACTTGAGCTCGAACCCCTTTTAAAAGGAAAATGGGAGAAGATTTCTGGTTAAATTTTTTAACCCTGTACAGATGGGAGAAGCTGTTAATTTTACCCCCCAAAGAAAAGGATTTTGGGGAACAATTTAGTGAAGAACTTTTTGGCTCTAAGAGTGACAGAAAAAAAATTGAGAGGCTAAAATACTTCTTCGTTTCAAGGCTAACTGAAAAAAGAGGACAGGTTTGCAAGAGGGGGTCTATAGGGGGCAGCCAGCAGCTCTAGGTGCCTTGAAACCCGAGGGGGGCCAAAAAAACCCCTTTGGGGCACTAGGAGATTTGGAGAAAAAAGGGGTTTTCACAATTAATGAAGCCCAAAAAGAAAAAAATGAAATTTTGGGCACCGATTGATTTTTGCAAACCAAGCCCTCTGTATAGTATTTTATCCATGTAATGGAGTTAGGCGTTATGTGCCTGCAAATGTCCCCCCAAATAACAGATCTGGGGGTGGGGAAAGATGCCGCCCCGCAGTTCAAAAATCCCTATTGTCTTTATGGAGGAAAAAAAAAGCTTTTCTAAAATAAGAGCAGTCAGTACAGTACAGAGAGTGATACTGAAAATGGTTTTTCAAGGAAATACAGTGAAAAAATATAAATTTTTTTTATATTTTACAATGGCATGTGATTTTAGAACCAATGAGAGCCTTACACTCAGGAGACGTTTTTGACGGAAAAGGGCCCCCAAAAGGCAGAAAACCCCCTGAAAAAAGGTGGTCGAACTAAAAACTAGAACTTTTTTCGAAAAGAACAGAAAGTTGGTTGTTTAGTTCTAAAAACGAGAATTCTATAGAAAATTAACTTTTCTGGAACGGTTCGCTCAACAAAAAACCTTGAGGTGTTTCAAGAAAAATTAAAGCGATTTTCAATTTTTTTTTCCTTATTCACTGGAAAAAGTAGTTGATAACAGGTGCAACTTTAACCGTTCCCCCGGGTTTCTTCCATTTTTAGAGATATCCCCAATGTGGCCCTGGTTTTGGCTATTTGATCAACCCAAGCTTCAGAGAGGAGGGGGAACTCTCGACTTTGGGGTTCTTTTCAATCGATTTTTTATAAGCACTATTACAGGTTTTCGGCACCCCCAAAAGGGGCAAAAACTTAATAAATCCCTAAAAGACCCCCTATTGGAAAAAATACACCCTTTAGGAATATACCCAAGGGTGTAGTTTTTTTAGGGGGTTGACCCCCTTTAGACCAAATTAGCTGTGAAAATAAAAATTTTTTTTTTTCCAAAAAAATCTGCAGTTTTAGCTGAAAATGTTTACTTTTTAAAGGAATCCTGTAAAAAAGAACCACAAAATGTATTACACTATTTCATACTACTGTTTGGGCACATGGCAGTGCATACAAGGGAGGGAGCACTATTTGGCTTTTGGGACACAGATTTAGGTGGGTGCCATGTTGCATTTGCACAGCCCCCAATGTACCAGAACAGATGAAACATTCCAAACGTCACCCCATTTTGGATTCAACATCCCTCAGGGATCTCAACTAGGGGTGTATTGTGCAATTTGTGCGCAGAAGGGTTCCATATTTTTTTTTTTTAGCTTATGGCCATGAAAATAAAAAAATTAATTTGCAGTTCCACCAGTGTTTTACGGGTTTCATTTTTCCAGCGTTCACCGTGGGATAAATGACAGGATAACTTTACTATGTGGTTGGTACAATTGCAATGATATCAATTTTATGTAGTTTTTTTATGTTTGTTACTTTTACACAATAGACATTGGTTTGTAAAAAATAGCATTTTTAGGTTGTCATAGTCTGACAGCCATAACTTTTTTAATTTTTCTGTATACTGAGCTGAATATGGGCTTGTTTTTTGTAGGATGAGTTGATATTTTCATTGACACCATCTATATGATGACTTTTTGATCACCTTTGAATTTGTTTTTGGAATGCAGAGTGAAGAATATACAGTAACTCTGGTAGGGTTTTTTTTATTTTATTTTTTTACAGCGCTCACCGTGCAGTACATGTGACAAGTTAGTTTTACTCTGCTGGATGATCCGATTGTGGCATTACCCAATTTATATATTTCTTAATGTTGTAGCAGTTTTTTATTGTGTAAAACAATATTTATGTATCACTCTTCTCTGATATTCATAACTTTTTTTTTATTTTTCTATACACAGAGTTGTTTAAGGTCTTTTAACTTGTTGGGCACACAAATGTTTTCATTGGTACCACATTGGTACCACATTGACATTCATTTGACTTTTTGATCTCTCTTTATTCCATTTTATGTGCAGCAGGATAAGCAAAAATTGCAATTCTGCCATGGCTTGTTTTATTATTTTTTTTACAGCGTTCACCATATGGGTAAAGTAACATGACAGATTTTTACAATAGGTCGTTATGCATGCGGTGATAACAAACATGTGCACTTTTTAGTTCGTTTTTGGGGGGGTGATTGGTATTTGTAGTGAGTAAAGGGTGGTGTGTGTGTTTTACTGTATCTTTTACTTTTAGGTTTTTTTTACAATTTTACTTTTATATATATATAATATATATATATAATATATATATATATATATATATATATTTTTTTTTTTTTTTTTTTTTCCTTGCTAAATTTTAGTTTTAAAAAACTCAGGATCATTAGATTGGGGGATGTCAGTGATAACCCAGTTCGCTTTAGACTTCTGAAAAATGTTTTTATAAATGTCAAGATCCTGTAAAAACCTCCCTGGGCAGAGCCTGGCAGGATGATGTCGCATAAAACCCAGAGGTCATTGTTGCCATGGCAACAACCTGAACCACAAAATTTCATTGCTGGGGTTCTGATGAAGGACCGAGGGAGTTCCTGCAGGAACTCATGCGGGAAAACAGCCCCTTTTGCCCAACGTTTTCCATCATCCGGGACGTCATTTTGTTTAAAAAGGGGGCTTTGCACTATGACATACAGGAATTCATGGTGTTTGGGGGGTAAAAAGAGGTTGTCCCGGGGCTAAAAAAAATTTGCTGGTCCCAGGGAGTTTGTTTGAAATAGAAAAACAAAAGTATACTCACCTCCGTGATGATCCCGTTCTGTTCCAGTGGCTGACTTGTACATCCCGGCTGCACAGTGAAAATTCATCTCTGGTGGACCAACAAGCTTTTGTAAGTCCCAGACAATCCTTTTACGGAAACAAAAAAAAAAAAAAAAAAAAGAAAAAAACCAGTAGGTTGAAGAAATAAACCCCAATTAAATCGAAATAAAAAATGTAAATGAAATTGATGTAACTGTTTTGATTAAGTCCCATTTATCAAAACATATCCTTATTTATCATACATGGGTAATACATGAAAAAAGAATATTACACAACACTGGAGTTGCTCATTTTCATTCAATCCTAAAAAAAAATTTAGAATGCAAATGCAAAAAAGCAGTACCCTTAAAAAATTATAGAAATTTTAAATGGAATCACCCTCAAAAAGCTCCTTTCCCCAAAATAAGAAATAGAAAGGGAAGGTAGAAAAAGGAAAAATGAGCAAAAAGTAACATAAATTTAAAAATATTAAAATATATATAAAAAGGGAAAACTACGGCCCCAGGGCCCCCCCCCCCCCCGTCCCCCCCCCCCAAAACTGGGTGCCTGGGCCTCCGGGGGCCCAAGCCACACCTTTCAATTTTTACGGGAAAAGACCCCCCGTTTTTCTCCTCCACGTTGCCCAAAACTGTTTGCCCCCCAAATGCCCCCCCGCCCCCCCCCCCTCCTCCAGCACCCCCCCCCACCCTCAGCCTCCAAAAAGTTTGCCCCATCATACCAAAAATTGGTTTTTTAAAGGGCCCCCAGCGTTTTCCCCCATGCATTTTTCCTAAAATTTTGGGCCTTCCCCCTGGGAAAAAGGGAAGCCCCACCCCGGGGAAGGAAAAACTTTTTCCCATCATCCCACCCAAGAAATCGATTTTGGGGCCCCTTTCCCCAAAGGCCCAACTGAAAAAAATGGGGAAAACCATGGGGGAACAAAAAAGGGGAAAATTAAAAAAGGGTTTGTCCGGGGGCTGTCCCCGAGGAGGATGACCCAGGGGCCCCCTCTGCAGGGGTTTTTACGTTTTCCCATTTCGGGTTTTTGTAAAAAGGGTTTTTTCCTAAAATTTTTCCACCAAATCAAACAAACATTTTTGAAAATGGCCGGGAAACCCTGGGGCATGCATTTCCCATCCTTTCCAAACAAACCCGCAAACACCCCCCCTCGAGTTCCCAGGGCAGAACGCCCCCCCCCAAACAAACCTGAAAATGCGATTTTTTTTCCCCCCGGGTTTGGGGAATTCCAGCTTGCAAACTTGGGACCAAACTGTAAATTGAACAGAGAAAGAAAAAATTAAAAAATTTTTTTTTGATGTTTCCAGGGGGAAACCAGGAAAAACTCCCCCTTTTGAAAAATTTTTATGCCCCAAGCCGTGGCAGTCATCGGAGGACTTTTTGGGGGAATGCCACGTTTTTTTTTTCAGTGCCAGGCCCTAAAAGGATAAAAAAACATTTTTCCAATGCTTCATGTTTTTTGGAAAAAAAAAATGCCAAAAAAATTCTGCCCCCTGGGGGGGGGGGGACTGGGGCCCATGGGGGGAACTACTTCCGGGGCCCAAACATAAAGCCCCGGGGGGGAAACCTGAACTGGGAGGAGGGGACATTGGAGCACAAGTTTTGTTAAATAAAAAAGGGAAGGGGGCCCACCCCCCAGGAAAAAGGGGACGGGAAAAGGAGCAGGAGAAACCCGGGGGAGGAGGTAAAAAAGGGAAGAAAAAAGGGAAAAAAGAGGCAGATGCCCCCCAAAAGCACCATGGCGGGTATCAGTGGAAAAAAATTTGGAGGCAGGGACCCCCCCTAAAGCCCCACTTTTTCCCCGCCCATGGCCCCCCAGCATGCTGATTTCCCCGGGCCCTAGTGCCCCAAACCAATGGCCCAACCATCGGGGTTAGAGGCCCCCAAACCCTTAAATTTCAAGAGCCCCCGGGAGGGCCCAGCCCCCCTTTCATTTCGCCGTGGGGGGCCCCCCACTCGCCGAAAAGCTCCCAAGGTCCGGAAAGCAGCCCCTAAAACCAAACCCTTTTTGGTTGGCCCCTTTTTTTTTTATTGGGACAGAAACTCTCCCCACCCCTTTTTAAAAAAGACCCAAACCGGGGAACTTTTTGGGGCCATTTCCCCAAAACTAAAAATGTGTCCCCCCCGCCACTTCCGATTTCCCGTGGGGGAAGGGGGCCCCCCTCCCCGGGCCATTATTGTGGAAACAGAGCGGGCGGGGGGGGGGGGGGGCCCCCCCCCGTTCCCCCCAAGGGAAAGGAAACCGTTGTCCCCCGGAAATGGGGAACCCAAATTTGAACTTTGTCAAGATAAAATCGGGCCCGTGGACCCGGCCCCAGGTTTTTTAAAACACCCCTTTTTCCCTTTTATTTGGGTTTCCCCAAAAAACATATCTGCTGCCTTTTTGTCCACCCCTGCCCCCAAACCAAACCTTTTCCGGGGGACGGGGTATTGCCACCCCCCCCCCCCTCATTTTTCCACCCCTAGGGTCCCCTTATTTGTTTGTTTGCTGTTCTATCACCTCCAACTGTTTTTCCCTTTTGGTGCCACTCTTTTTTTAAACCTCATGTTTGGGTGCTTTTTTTTCATTCCATCACCTCCCCCAACGGGCCCCATTGTGCCATTCTCTGACCTCTTTGTTTGGTGCTTTTGGGAGGGCCGTCCCCCCCACATTTGGGGTCTTGTGCCCTTTTTGACTTAATAGGGGCGGGCTTTTTGCTGCCTTTAAAAAACCCCTCCACACTCTTTTCCAATTTTTGCACTCAAATAAATTTTCATGTTTTTGTTTTTTGATGCTTTTACCCCCAAACCCCTGCCCCAATTTTTAACCACCCCCTTAAATCTCATGCTGCCTGTTTGTTGATCCCCTTTTTCCCTCCCCCCTTTTGGTGTAATGGGGCCCACCCTTCTGACCTAAAGGGCTGCCGTTTGGTTGCTGCCGTGACCCCCCAAACCCCCCCTCCCCCCTTTTTTGGCCCACTCTTAAACCCTTTTTGTGCTCCCTGTTGATCCCCCGTCACCCCCCCCAAAACTTTTTTTCATTGTGCCCCACCCCTTTTTGCCCTTTCATCTGCTCCCTTTTTGATGCTGTCACCTCCCCCGGGTTTTCCATTGGGTCACTCTCTGCCCCAAAAGGGTTTGCTGCTGCTGATGCGTCACCCCGAATTTGCCCATTGTCCCACCCCTGTGGCCTCCCTCATGCTGTTCCCCCCCAAGTGACAGTGAAAGGAAACCCCCCTTTTTTTTTTTTCCCTCGCGTTTTTCCAGCCTGACCACCCCAAATGCCCTTTGCCACTATTTTTTTTGGTTTTCCCCCTTTTCTTTTCACCTGCCCCAAAGGGAAAAAAGGGGGAAAAAAAATCAGGTTGCCCTATTAAAAAGGGCAGGAGTGGTTTAACAAAAACCCCAAAAGGGAAAACCCAAATATCCCCAAAGGACTGGTCATTTTCTTTTTTTTGGGGAATCAACCCCCCTTTTGTTTTTCCCCTTTAGCAATATTTGAGGTTTAAATTGACCAAATTGAAAGCGGCCCACGGGCCCCGGAAATAAAAAAGGGCAGGGAAAAAGGGATCAAGACGTAAACCCCAAAAATAAACCTGCCGAAAACCCCCCTTCCCTCATTGGGGGGGCCTCTAAAATTGTATAAACCCTTTAACAGAAGGGGGTTTTTCGGGTTAAAATTTTCCCCTGTGAGGGTTTTTTTAAAAAGCTCGGGGCCTCAGGAAAATTCCCCTTCCCTGCTTTTGCCCGCCCCCTTACGTCCCTGAGCCCTTTGTCCCGGGGCCCCAAAAGTAAACATACTGTGTTTTTTTTGGGACGCCTATGAAAAGGCCCCTTTACCCCCTCAGCTTTTTTTTTTTTTTCCCACCCGGGCCCGCCCCCCTTGCCCCTTTAAATCGGGGCTCCCATTCCCGCTTAAATTTTTTAATGTTCATTTTTTTCCCCCCGTAATTTCCCAGGGAATTTTAGAGTAAAACCCGTTCCCATAAGAGAGGGGGCCCCCAGTCAGGGTGGGTGCCCATTACAAAAAACACAAAAATTGTATAAAATAAAAAACCCAAAAGGATCCCCTCCCATTTTTTAAAGGGCAGGGAAAAATTAATTCCCTACAGCCCCTTTTACGGGCCCTCTTGAAAACCCCGGGGGAAATTTACCCTGTTTTAAAACGGTTTTCGTCCAAAAGAAAATTCGGGACAAAAATAAATTTTTTTGGGGAAATTCGGTAAAAACCCAAAATTTTTTGAAAAAAATTCCCCCATTCTAATCATATTTTGGGGTTAAAAATTTTTGTAGGGATTGTGTTTCACACAGAAGCCCCTGTACCATATCCCCTGGGGGGAAAACCATTTGGGACTATTACAGTTGACAACCCCCCAAAACCGGTAGAAAAAAGGGAGGGCCGGGCCTTCCCGGATCCCTCCTTTTTAACCCTTTAAAATACGGGGGCGTAAATAGGCCCCATCCTTTTAAGGGGAAATGGGGGGAACGGGGGGGCAAACTGTTTTTTTTTTCGGTGGCCCCTTCGAAATTTGGAAAAATTCGAAAAGGGAGGGGATTTTTTTGCCCAAAATGGCCTTTTTTTAAAGGCCCCTAAATGATGCCCCCTTTCCAAAAATTTTACCACCCCATAACCCTTTTTTGTTTCCCCCCCCCTTTTTTGAAAGGAAAGTTAAGGGGGGGGAACCAATTATTTTTTGCTCCACTTCTGGAAAAATTTTTTAAACCCCAAAAAGGGAAATTAAAAAGAAAAATCCAACCGCTAGTAAAATCAATTTACCCCCTTTGGGGGGAAACTAAAATTAAAAATTTTAAAAAAAAAATACAAAAAAATTTATTAAAATTTTCCAAGTCCCCCTTTTCTGAATCTGTTTTAACAAATAAAAAAATAAAAAAAATGAAAAAAAGGTTTACATAATTTAGTATTGCTCCCATCTGAAAAAAAATCTGATCTTTTTTCCAAAACAAAAAACAAAAAGGTTTCCTGGGAAAGGAAAAAAATCCAGACCCAAAAAATAAAAAAAAAACCATTTCTTCCTGAAAAAAAATTGTATTTTTTCATTCAAAATCTAAAGGGTGGAAAAAAAAAAACCCTTTTTTTAGTTTCAAAAATTTGATGCTGGGGCCAAATTTTAAAAAAAATTGGGAAAAATTTAATTTTTTTTTTTTTTCCCATAAAGAAAATTTAAAAAACCCAAAACTTTTTGGGGGCCCAAATTTAAAATTAAAAACCTCCCAGAAAAAAGATAACACATCGGAAAATGCCAAAATTTGGGGTTTCCTTTTGTTATTTTTTAAAGGCCAAAAATATGCCCCTGCACCCTTTTCCATTCCCCTTTTTAAACCCAAAACCCAATTTTACTCCCCTTTTTTTAAGTGGGAACCCAACATACCAAAAATGGAAAACATTTTTTTTTCTATACACCCAACCTTTTTAAAAAACTGTAAAAAGATGGGTTTCCCCCCCCTTTTAAAAACCCAAATACCTCCCTGAAAATTTCCAAAATGTTTTCGGGGGGTCAACGGGGTTTTTTCCCAAGCCCCCCTTTGCAAGTCTGGAAAAAAAACCTGCGTTTCCCGCCTGGGTTTTCCCCAACTGTGGGATTTTTTAAAAATTTAGGGATTTTTTTACTTTTTAGGGGGTCAGGGCCCCATGTAAAAAAGGGGCCTTTTAAAAAGATCCCTTATCCCTATTTTTTATTACAGTAAACCCTGTAAACCTGAATTTTTTCATGCGTTAAAACCCTTTTTCCCCCAATTTTTAAGAAGGCCCCTTTTTATAAGCTCTTCAAACCCCGGGTAAATTTTTTAATGCCCCTTGAAAAAAAAAATATTGCAAAAAAATAAAATTTTTAAAAGTGGGGGGCCCTTTTTAAACCATTTAAAAAGTGGTTTAAAAACAAAAATTTTCAGAACAGGTTCCATTTTTTGCCCTTTAAAAAAATGGATTTTTTGGGGCAATTCCTTTTATTAAAATAAATTTACAAATGACAAAACCGAACCTTTCTTACCCCCACCTTTAAAAAAATTTTGCACAAAAAAATTTTAATTTGTTAATTATAAAAAGGGGTTTAAAAATTTAAATTTAGGGAATTGTTTTTCCTTTTTTCAAAAAAACTCCCCCCCCCCAAAAAAAAAAAAGGGGCCAATTATGTTTTAAAAAAAAACCCATAAAGGGGGTTTGGAAATGACCCGGGTTTTTTCCCCCCTTTCCCCTGGAAATAAAAATGTGCCAAAAAGTGAGCAGCCCCTACAAATTTTTAAATGCAAAAAAACCAATGGGGGTTTGGGTTTGGCATGGACCTAAGACCCCCAACACTTTTTTAATCCCGCCCAAAAAGGGAAGGGGGCCCGTAGGGGGCTTTTTGCCCCGCACCACACTCGTAATATTAAACAAAATTAGGGCCCCTTTTAAATGCTCGAACATTTTTAGACCAAATTTCAATGTGGTCTGCCCGGCCTTGGGGCCTGGGGGATTTCGAATTGAAGCTAAAATTTTACTGGTGGGGAAAAAAAAATCCCCCCTTTAAATTTTTTCAATTTAAAACCATTTTACAATAATAAAATTTAAATTTTCGAATAACATCAAACTATAAAAAACATTAAATTTTTTTTAAAATGTAATAAAAATTTTTATCATATAAAATTAAAAAATAAAAAATTATGTAAATGCCCCCCCACAAAATAAAAAAATATCCCCTTTTTAAAAAAGCTTTTAAACTTTTTAATTTAAAAAAACAAAAAACCTTTTTTTTTAAAATTAAAAAACCCCAAACTGTTTTTAAAAATTTTAAAATTTTTTAAAAATTTTTATTATCATTAAAAAAAAAAAAAAAAAATTTTTTTTTGCTCCACCCCTTATTTACATATGCAAGAAACAGACACCTTGGGTTCCCCCCAGGGCCCGGGCCCTGTTCCCCTCCAAATGGGGGGATAAATACCAAATTATTTTTTTCAAATCCCGAAAATTTTATTTCTAATTGACCTTTTTTTTCCAGCCCTTTTTTTTATGCCCCTTTATAAAAAGTTTACCCCCCTTTTTTCCCCTAATGCCCCCCAAAATTTTTTCTTTAAAGGGCCCTTTAAAACATAGGCAGGGCGTCAAATTAAAGACCCAAATTTAATCGCAAAAAAACCACTTTCATACATTCGGCCATTATACACTGAAAACGAGACACCCTTTTTGAAGCCCCTTCCCCTTCAAATGAACATGTAAAAATTTTGGAAACCATGCCAAACATCAATTATTTCTCTTGACTCAACCTGACTTTATTTAAAAAGGGTGGATTTAAAAAACTTTCATAAACTCTAAGGAATTTTGGCTAGTTTCGCAAAAAAAAAGCCCCTGTAAATGAAAAACTTGAGTTTAAAAAAGAATAATCATGAAGCCTTTATCAATAAAAAAAAATGAAATTGCCCTTTGTTTTTCAGGGGTGGGGGAAAAAACAAAAATTTGTTATGCTTTTGGGGGGGAAAAAAGTTTAAGTGTGGCTATTTTAAGTACTTCTAAAGTCACACAAAGACACGAAGAAAATAGAGGAGTTTGGCTGTACCCTCCAAAAAAGCGGGCCCCAAACCTATGATTTTTTTTTAAAAGACAAAACAAGGGCGGATTGGGGGGTCTGGGCCCCACAGGGGAGTTGATCTTGGGGGGCCCCCCACCCTATTTCATGAAAAATTTTAACCGGCCTCTGGCATTAAAGGGCCCCTTTTTTACCATAATACGGTCCCCAAAACAAAAACGTATTGTGTGTAAAATTTTCAAGTTAGTCAACATTTGTCAGTCTAATACACGGGGCCCCCGCCGAAAAGGGCAGTACAACCGGTACTGCTGTCCCGGGCCCCCGGGCGGTCCGGAAAAGCCAGGGGGGGGGCCCCGCCCCCGGCAGGCTCCCCCCCCGGGTTCACAAGGCCCCTCTCTTAATTGTAGCAAGCCCCGTGCGACGTGAAAAATTAAGATGAAACGGCGGAGCGGGGGAGCGTGTGTTTCCCTGCCCCCCCCTTTACACCCTCGCAGGGGGGGGGGGGAAGTGACATCACCGCGCCGCCTGCCGGTTCCCCTGCTCTCGGCCCCAAGCCTGGGTTTAGGTTGGGAGGGGAAACGGAGGGACGCGGGGGCGCCCCCCAGGTGAGAAAGTACCTACAGGGGGCCCTGGTTGGGTTTGGGGAAAAACCCTACAGTTTACAGGGGGGCCCGGGGATGGGGGGGGGGGAAACTACAGCTAAGGGGGGCCCTGGATGGGGGGGGGGACCCTAGCGGTACGGGGGGCCCTGGAGGGGGGGGGGGGGAAAACTACAGGCAAAACCCAGG